>VDFB02000002.1:155737479-155755902 GCA_007258455.2 Sequoia sempervirens | reverse complement strand
ATATTTTATTCTTTGATCGGTCCTCTCTTGGAGACATTAGACACAATGTTCCCTAAGTGGTAGACCTTGCATAAACTTAACAAGACTCCTTGAACATCCTTTCCATTTTACACTTTTTCACTTTACTTTTTTTCCACCTTGCATAACGCAACTTGCATGCCTGTGGTACCTTGATTTTTGTTCATGAGTGCTAAGCATACAAAGCTTTTCTTGTCTCATGAAGCATGAACCGACATTTTCCCTTGTGGTGCCTTGTTAAAGTTATCAAGAGGTATAACTTTGATATGGTTGAGCGGGAAGCCCATTCAATGGCATGACTTTCCCCATAGCCACCTTTTTTATTGTGAGTGCATACCAACTAGCGTATGTATCTTACCTTTTGGGTCTTCTCACCTAGTAGACCGCCATGAGTTTTTTCTCCCCAAAGTGAGTATGCATTCTCTTTTTCTCGCAAACAGCCTAGATCTAATCCACAACTAGTTGGACAGACGATCAAAGCTTCATCCTATCCCTTCATTTGAACATTTGTGTTCCTTTGTTCTTATGTTTAGTTTTCCATGGGATCTTCATCATGGGGGATTGATCATCCCTCTCAAACATTGGCATTCCATCTTGCTAACATAAGTGCATTTGGAACCGCTCTCTCGATATGCATGGCTACTTTAGTGTGAGTTTGAAGCAAGTTCATCCTCTCACTAAAGTGGGGGCTAAATGTACTGTATAAAAATGGCCCCTTGTCATTTTCATGGTCTTTTAGGCCTTTCTTCATGATGCTTGGTCTATTTTACTATGATTTATTGTTGCAATATGGCTTGAACATGCACATTTGAGTCCTTAAAATTCAAATAATGGTGTCTTGTGAAGGTGTTGTGAAGTGTTGTAAAACATTTCTACACTTTTCTAGACTTTATTCATTACAATTCACCTAAAAATCACCTTTTCATCACTAATCAAGTCCTATTTTGAAGTGTTGTAAAGTCTTGTAACAAGATTTCACACTTTTCTAGGCATAATTTCACTATTTACACCTTTCTTATGTTTTGTTTGACCCCTTTGTACCTCATAAGGCTTAATTAAGTGTATTTTTTAATGTAAACCCAACAAACAACATTAAATGCAACTTAATTCCCGACGCCCACATTCAAGTCCAAGGTGGGACCCATTCACTATGGGTGGCGAATGAGTCCCTCTTTGCTCCAAATTCAAAATATTTCAAATTTTCTTTCAGGTTTTTATTCAAAATTACTTGATGTCGGCCTGTGATGAGGTATCAATGGATTACTAAGGCACAAGAATGCATAAATAAGTGTTTTTCTCCTCATTTTACATCTCCTACAATCTTCTAACTCATTCAAGCATTCAATTAGCATTTGAGCACTTTGCATCCTATAATCAAGCATTAATCAAGCATTTTGGAGCATCGATTGACATATCTTCATATTTTCTTCAACAAGGGTTTGGTAAGTTGGTAACATTTTCATGTTATTTGTTTATCATCCTCCTTCATTTTATTATTTCATTAAGGGTTTGATTACCAAAGTGGGATTTGACCAAGGCAAATCCCTATAACCTAACCCTTAACCATTTTTCCCCTCCTGCATGTGTGTTTGTGGAGCTTGTGTATGCAGATTTTGACAGCAGCTAGGTGTTTGAAAAGTGGAAAAAGAAGTCCAGCTCTGATAGTTTCAAGTCCAACTTCATCCTGTTTCCAAGCTTGGAAGACGACATGCTTTTTATGCAGATTTGACTTTGGCAAACTGACAAGCAGACAACCTCAGATCTAGTGCTACAAAATTGTCCCCTGATTTCTCAAAAAAATTGGAGAGGACTGATTCACCATCAATGGTGAATGATTCCCACCTTAAGGCTAGAAATCTAGGTTTTGTCAGATTTCGGATCCCGACACTCAAAAACTAGTTTCTGACATTTTTTATCAGAAGTAGGACTGATTCACCATCAGTGGCAAATGAGTCCCACTGGTGATTTTCTATGATTTCAGACAGCATTCAGAAAATTATAGATTCTTCAATATCTACCCAAGTGCGCTCTGATTCAACCCTTTTCTTTTTTGTTTTGTATTTATTCATTCATAGTTCATTTTTTGCATATCACATTATGTTTTCCAACATTGCATAATTCTTAGGTTTTGCATACATAATCAGTCAATTAGTTCATATAATTGCACTTAGTTCATTCCATTTAGTTCAAATAACATCATTGCATAATTTGAGTGAACCTAGTTTAAATCCCTTTGTGTAGGGTTTATCTCTCTCCTTTTAGGTGAAACATCCTAAGAGTGTAAGAGTAGTCTATAAGCCCTACCCAAAAATCTACGGTTCAATGGTCTACTAAATTATTACGTAATGATATAATTTTTATATTGATGTATCTTGGTGGATTGATAGGACATATATCCTAATTTTTATTGTATCTTATTTGTAAAAGTGTATCTCATGATTCTTAAAATGATGCAATTTTAGTATCTTTAATATGAAATGTGAATCTATATGTTTATTGAATTATGATTTTAAAATAAATTTAATATTAATATCACAACAAAAAAATTATGGCATTTTCCCTTGGGGTGTAGACCAATTGGTTGATTCGTTGAAATACGCGGACAATCGATGTAGGTTCAAACCTCGACTAACCCAACTGTGCATGTTGTGGGGCAGGTGTTGGAAAATCATGCAGCCCAGAGGGGATTAGTCTCGCCTGGTAATGGAAACTTAAGAGAATCTCGTGGCCAGTCGCAATGATAACACTCTAAGATATCAAAAAACAATTATGGCATTTGTGTTATTATTTTCAAATTATTCATTAATTATTTTGTTATCTTAGGTCGCTCATCATAGTGTTCCTATAAGATCTCACGATGTGTGCAAGTATGATCATAATAGTATTCTAACAATATAGTGTGTAATCATAATCTTTTGAGAAGAAACTATAAACTAAGACTGAGAAATGTTACTCAATCTTTCTACAAATATCTATAAGTGAATCAAACCTTCAAAAACACAAGGGGATACCTAATTAAATTATCTTTATGAACCCTGATGTGTTATTCCACCATATAATTTAACAAGATTCAATTTGCAAAATATGAGGTATGTATATATGTACGAGCAGGGGTATTTAGAATAGGGTTTTCAAAAACATTTCCCATGTGCCCTTAAGCAAATCATAGATAAAAATATATAAAAAATTATGATCAATGGATATTTCATCTATAAAATGTGTGTTTGATTATAATATATTATAATTAGTTCCTTCTATCCTAAGTAACAAAGACATAAAACAAACATATTAAAGCAATTTCACATACCACTCAAAATTTTAGAAAAAACATGATATACTAGGTTTTGTATTGAAAAGCTCAATCTCTCAAATCATCTCCACTTGTTAAAATGTATGTCATGCTTAGTCATCCATTATTCAAACTACTCATCTCATGTATATATTTAAAAATATTTTATAAATAAATTATAAACTAATTAAAATATAATAAAAGCATAACAATTCAAATCATGGAGATAATTTTTTTTAAGATAATGAAGATGAGTCTTAAATTGGTTTATTAAAGAAATAAAACATGTTCATTTACAAATATTTATTCACAAAATAACTCTAGTTTCTTATCGCTTGAAAAATTTTATGGATTTTTGTACTTGATAAGTGGGTAAGTGCAAAAAGATGGGGGGCCAAAAAGGGGGCTTAAGTGGCCACTTTTTTTTTAAATCAGGAAATATTGACCTTGGATGTGAAATTGAGGATAGTTACACTAAAAAATTTTGAGATGCAACAAAAACAAGGATCATAGTTCTCTAAGTCTACTTTCTAAACTACTAATTTATTTTGAAAATGGTTGAGATTAAGGGGTTCAAAAAAGGGACCCATAGAAATTGGTGCTATTTTCGTCAGAAAAACATAACATAGCAAATTTTGTGGGAACGTAGCATGGTGAAAAAAAATTTAGTATTTTTAAAATCGCTTCGGTGAGAAATTAGCCAACAATATGTAGTTGATGCACAATTTTTCTGATAATTTTTTAATGAATATTTTATTTTTTACTAATTTTCAAAGTGGACACTTCCTAAAAAATATAATTTTGGTTGTGCTACCCTTACAAATTTTGGAAACTAATTGATTTTTTTTTTAATATTTGTAGAATGGAGTCTAGTTTCTAAAAATGTAATTTATTTGAAATTTCGATGAGTGGTTAATTTATAATGAAAAAACACCAAACACTGCTTTTTGCCAAAAAAGAGACACAAACAAAAGAAATTATAGATCAAAGGCTTAACATTGTCAAAAGTGGAAAAATACATCTTTGGATAGCTAAGACAGAACCTAACATTACCCATGTGTTCGATTTTTTTGATATTGAACCACGTGCAATCCTGACGGTGAACACGAACCCAATTATGTGAAAATTGTAGAATTTGCAAAAAAAACATCTCTGGTCGTTGGGAATGCCCTCCAGAATTTGGGTTGAGCGGTATTGCCAGAAGTGATACTGAAATCAACACTTGAGGGATTCCCAAAAGAGATATAGCTTGGGGTGTGTGTTGCCTCGCGTGCTCATAGGTTATATGAAAAGTTTTGACATGGTTTTGTGTTTGTCTGCGGGGACATGTCTGTAAAGACATAAGCGTGAGTCGTTATAGCGATGCTCACATTATATGCACAGGCCATCTTCTCTATTAGATATATGTTTATATATTTATTTTGTATGTATGTATGTATGTATGCATGATTGTATGTATGTATGTATGCATGCTTGTATGTATGTATGTATGTATGTATGTATGTATGTATGTATGTATGTATGTATGTATGTATGTATGTATGTATCAATACATGTATGTATGTATGTATGTATGTATGTATGTATGTATGTATGTGTGTGTGTATGTATGTATGCCTATATGTATGTATGTAAGATTGTATGTACAAATGTACATGTATGCTTGTATGTATGTAGGATTTTATGTACATATGTATTATGCTTGTATGTTTGTAAGTATGTATGTATGTCTTTAGAGGGAGGGAGAATTTTAAGAGAGAGAGAGAGGGAGGGAGAGACCTGAGAGAGAGAGAGGTAGAGATGTAGTGAGGGAGAGTCTTGAGTGAGGGCGAGGGGGTGGAAGGGAGAGACTAAGAGATAGGGAGTGAGAGAAGGGGTTGGAGTGAGAGGGACTTAGCTAGGTAGGGTGGGAGGGATAGATGGGGAGAGAGAGAGGGGGGTGAAAGAGAGGGAATTGGGAGAGAGGGAGAGAGATGGGGGGAGAGAAATAAATAGTTATGTAGGTAGAGTTCCAGAGGGAGAGACTTGAGAGTGTGAGGGGGGTGAGAGGGAGAGACTTGAGAGATAGGTAGTGAAAGGGAGTGTGAGAGAGAGAGTGGAAGAGAGAGGGAGTGAGAGAAAGGGAGTGAGAGAGTGAGAGACCTAAGAGAGGGAGATGGTGTGGGAGGGAGTGACCTAAGAGAGAGGGAGAGATAGGGGGTGGAGTGAGAGGGACTTATCTAGGTAGGGTGGGAGGGATAGATAGAGAGAGGGGGGAGAGAGAGAGGGAGAGAGAGAGCTACCTAGGTAGGGTGCCAGAGGGAGAGACCTGAGAGAGATAGGGGGTGGGAGGGAGAGACCTGAGAGAGGGAGAGAGAGGGAGTGGGAGAGAGAGAGAGTGGTGGAGAAGTAGTGGGAGGGAGATAGAGAGAGATAGATAGAGGGAGCGAGAGAGAGTGGTAGGGATTTATTGAGTGAGAGGTAAGTAGAAAGAGGGAGAGGGTAGATAGGGACAATTAGAGAGGGTAGGAGAGAGAGGTCAGATGTATAGATAGAGAGAAATGGATAGGTTTTTAGGTATAGGGTTGAGGATTAAGGTTGAGAATTAGAAATTATTTAGGTTGAGAGGTAGAATTACAGAAAAGTTTAAGGAGTTTAAGGTTCATCGTTTTGAGTTGAGGTTTATAGTTGAGGTAGAGAGTTTTAGGAGTATAGAGTTTGAGAGCTATATAGTTGAAAGAGATTATGTTTAGGGTCAATGTATAGGAGTAGAAATTATAGGGTTTAGGGTTGAGGTTGAGGTTTAAGAGTTGAGAAGAGGATTAGCGAGAATTATATGGTTGAGGTATTAGGGTTGAGGTCAATGTATCTGATAGAGAGCTATATAGGTTGAGGATTAGGGTTTAAGGTTGAGTTTAGGGTTCAAGGTTGAGTTTAGGGTTCGGGGAGTTTAGGGATTAGGAGTAGAGAGTTTACTTGGGTTTTACTTTAAGGGTTGTGAGGAGTAGAGAATTAAAATGTTTAAGGTTTAGGGTTTAAGGGCTGAGGTTGGAAGTAATTTAGGGTTTAGGGTTGAGTGTTTAAGGATTGAGGGTTTACGGTTGAGGGATTAGGGTAGAGAGGGAGGGAGGGAGGGAGAGATTGAGGGAGAAGTGAGATAGAGATAAGGAGAGAAGAGGATGGGGGAATAGAGATATATGATGGTTGAGGATCCAATGTATAGGGTAGAGGGTTGAGAATTGAGAATTATAGGATTATGAAGAACTATAGGGTTGATGGTTTAGGGTACTTAGGGTTGAGGTATAAGGTTGAAGTTAAGGTTGAGAATTGTTAGAGAGGGGTAGAGGTTTAAAAAGGGCTTAGGGTTTTAGGTTGAGGTTAAGGGTTGAGGGTAGAGGCTTTTAGAATTATAGGTTTGAGGAATTATATAGTTTAAAAAGTTAGGGTTGATAGTCCCGATATAAGGTAGAGGGTATGGGGGTTGAGGTTTAGAGTTTAGAGGTTGAGGTTGAGGGTTGAGGGATTAAGGGTTGAGGATTGAGAATTGAGGGTTGAGGGTTTAATGTATAGGGTAGAGGGTTTAAGGGTTGAGGGTTGAGGGTTGAGGGTTTAAGGTTGAGGGTAGAGGGTTGATGGTATAGGGTTGAGGGACTAGGGTTGAGGTTCCAATGTATATGGTCGAGGGTATAAGGGTTGAGAGATTAGGGTTTAATGTTTGAGAGTAAAGGGTAGAGGGTTGAGGGTTGAGGTTTTAAGGGTTTAGGGTTGAGGGATTAGGGTAGAGACTTTACTTGGGTTAAGGGCTTAAGGGTTTAGGGATTAGGGTTGAGTGTAGAGGGTTGAGGGTTAAGGGTTGAGGGTAGAGGGTTTAAGGGTTGAGGGTTGAGGGTTTAGGGTTTAGGGTTGAGTGTTTAAGGGTTTAAGGGTTGATGGTATAGGGTTGAGGGATTAGGGTAGAGAGGGAGTGATGGATGGAGGTAGAGATGGAGGGAGAAGTGAGATAGAGAGAAGGAGAGAAGAGGAGGGAGGGACAAAGATATATGAGGGTTGAGGATCCAATGTATAGAGTAGAGGGTTGAGAATTGAGGGTATAGGGTTGAGGAACTATAGGGTTGATGGTATAGGGTATTGGGTTGGGGGTATAAGGTTGAGGGATTAGGGTTGAGGGTAGAGGGTATAATGTCGAAGGGTTTAGGTTTTAAGGGTTTAGGGTTGCGGGTTAAGGGTTGGGGTAGAGGGTTTAGGGTATAGGTTTGAGGGTATATGGTTGAAGGATTAGGGTTGAGGGTCCAATGTATAGGGTAGAGGGTATAAGGGTTGAGGGTTTAGGGTTTAAGGGTTGAGGGTTGAGGGATTAAGGGTTGAGGGTTGAGAATTGAGGGTTGAGGGTTTAATGTATAGGGTAGAGGGTAGAGGGTTTAAGGGTTGAGGGTTGAGGGTTTAAGGTTAAGGGTTGAGGGTTGAGGGTATAGGGTTGAGGGATTAGGTTTGAGGGTATATAGGTTGAGGGTAGAGGGTAGAGGGTTGAGGATATAAGGGTTGAGGGTTGAGGGATTAGGGTAGACAATTTACTTGGTTTTAAGGGTTTAAGGGTTGAGAGATTAGGGTAGAGGGATTAGGGTAGAGAGGGAGGGATGGATGGAGGGAGAGATGGAGGGAGAAGTGAGATAGAGAGAAGAGAAGAGGAGGATGGACAGAGATATATAAGGGTTGAGGATCCAATGTATATGGTAGAGGGTTGATAATTGAGGGTATAGGGTTGAGGACCCATAGGTTTGATGGTCTGGGACATATGGTTGAAGGATTAGAGTTGAGGATCCAATGTATAGGGTAGAGGGTATAGAGGTTGAGGGTTTAGGATTTAAGGGTTGAGGGTTGAGGGATTAAGGGTTGAAGGTTGAAAATTGAGGATTGAGGTTTTAATGTATAGGGTAGAGGGTAGAGGGTTTAAGGGTTTAGGGTTTAAGGGTTGAGGGATGAGGGTTTAAGGTTGAGGGTAGAGGATTGATGGTATAGGGTTGAGGGATTAGGGTTGAGGGTTGAGGGTCCAATGTATAGGGTAGAGGGTATAGGGATTGAGGGATTAAGGTTTAAGGGTTGAGGATTGAGGGTTGAGGGTTGAGAGATTAGGGTGAGATTCTTGATTTTAAGGGTTTAAGGGTTGAGGGATTACGGTTGAGGGATTACAGTTGAGGGTAGAGGGTATTGAGTTGAGGGTATAGGGTAGAGGGTTTAAGGGTTTATGGTTTAAGGGTTGAGGGTTGATTGTTTAAGGGTTTAAGGGTTGAGGATATATGGTTGAGGGATTAGGTTAGAGAGGGAGGGATGGAGGGAGGGAGAGATGGAGGGATAAGTGAGATAGAGAGGAGAGAAGATGAGGGAGGTACAAAGATATATGAGGGTTGAGGATCCAATGTATCAAGTAGAGGGTTGAGAATTGAGGGTATAGGGTTGAGGACCTATAGGGTTGATGGTTTAGGGTATTGGGTTTAGGGTATATCATTGAGAGATTAGGGTTGAGGGTTTAGGGTTTAAGGGTTGAGGGTTGAGGGATTAAGGGTTGAGGGTTGAGAGGTGAGGGGTTGAGAGTTTAATGTATAGGGTAGAGGGGTAGAGAATTAGAGGTTTTAAGGGTTTAGGGTTTAAGGGTTGAGGGTTGAGGGTTGAGAGTTTAAGGTTGAGGGTAGAGGATTGAGGGTATAGGGTTGAGCGATTAGGGTTGAGGGTCCAATGTATAAGGTAGAGGGTATAGGGGTTAAGGGATTAGGGTTTAATGGTTGAGGGTTGAGGGTAGAGGGATTAAGGGTTGCGGGTTGAGGGATTAGGGTAGAGAGATTACTTTTATTTAAGGGTTTAAGGGTTGAGGGATTAGGGTTGAGGGTAAATGGTATTGGGTTGAGGGTAGAGGGTAGAGGGTTTAAGGGTTTAGGGTTTAAAGGTTGAGGGTTGAAGGTTTAGGGTTTAGGGTTGAATGTTTAGGGGTTTAAGGGTTGAGGGTATATGGTTTATGGATTAGGGTAGAGAGGGAGGGATGGATGGAGGGAGATATGGAGGGATAAGTGAGATAGAGAGGAGAGAAGAGGAAGGAGGGACAGAGATATATGAGGGTTGAGGATCCAATGTTTAGGGTAGAGGGTTGAGAATTGAGGGTATATGATTGAGGACCTATAGGGTTGATGGTTTAGGTTATTGGGTTGAGGGATTATGGTTTAGAGTAGAGGGTAGAAGGTTTAAGGGTTTAGGGTTGAGGGTAGAGGGTTTAGGGTTTAGGGTATAGGTTTGAGGATATATGGTTTAAGGATTATGGTTGAGGGTCCAATGTATAGGGTAGAGGGTATAGGGATTGATGGTTTAGGGTATAAGGGTTGAGGGTTGAGGGATTAAGGGTTGAGGATTGAGAATTGAGGGTTGAGGATTTAATGTATAGGGTAGAGGGTAGAGGGTAGAGGGTTTAAGGGTTTAGGGTTTAATAGTTGAGGGTTGAGGGTTTAAGGTTGAGGGTAGAGGGTTGATGGTATAGGGTTGAGGTATTATGGTTGAGGTTACATTATATAGGGTAGAGGGTATAGGGGTTGATGGATTAGGGTTTAAGGGTTGAGGGTTGAGGGTTGAGGGTTGAGGGTTGAGGGATTGAGTTTAAAGGTTGAGGGAGATTAGAGATTAGTAGGGGTTGAAGGATTAAAGTGAATTCACCAAGTTTAAAGGTTGAGTAGGGATTCAAGGTTGGGATTCAGGGTTTTAGGTTTAGGGTTGAGTGTTTAAGGGTTTTAGGGTTGAGGTATTAGGGTAGAGAGGGAGGGATGGAGAGAGAGAGAGAGATGGAGAGGGAGGGAAGTGAGATGAGATAAGGAGAGAGGAGGGAGGGCAGGGAGGATATATGAGGGGTTGAGGATCCAATGTATAGGATAAAGGGTTGAGAATTGAGGGTATAGGGTTAAGGACCTATAGGGTTGATGGTTTAGGGTATTGGGTTGAGGTTATAGGGTTGAGGGATTAGGGTTTAGGGTAAAGGGTAGAAGGTTTAATGGTTTAGGGTTTAAGGTTTTATGGTTGATGGTTTACGGTTGAGGGTAGAGGATTTAGGGTTTAGGGTATAGGTTGAGGGTATATGGTTGACGGATTAGGGTTGAGGGTCTAATGTATAGGTTAGAGGATTTAATGTATAGGTTAGAGGGTAGAGGGTAGAGGGTTAAAGGGTTTAGGGTTTAAGGGTTGAGGGCTGAGGGTTTAAGGTTGAGGGTAGAGGATTGAGGGTATAGGTTTGAGTGTCCAATGTATAGTGTAGAGGGTATAGGGGTTGAGGGATTAGGGTTTAAGGGTTGAGGATTGAGGGTAGAGGGTAGAGGGTAGAGGGTTGAGGGTTGAGGGTTGAGGGATTAGGGTAGAGAGTTTACTTGGGTTTAATTGTTTAAGGGTTGACAGGATTAGGGTTGAGGGTAGAGAGTATTGGGTTGAGGGTAGAGGGTAGAGGGTTTAAGGGTTTAGGGTTTAAGGGTTTAATTGTTTAAGGGTTTAGGGTTTAGGGTTGAGTGTTTAAGGGTTTTAGGGTTGAGAGTATAGGTTTGAGGGATTAGGGTAGAGAGGGAGAGATGGATGGAGGGAGAGATGGAGGGAGAAGTGAGATAGAGAGGAGGGAAGAGGAGGGAGGGATAGATATATGAGGGTTGAGGATCCAATTTATAGTGTAGAGGTTTGAGAATTGAGAGGGTATAGGGTTGAGGACCTATAGGGTTGATGGTTTACAGTATTCAGTTGAGGGTATAAGGTTGAGGGATTAGGGTTGAGGGTACATATGGTTGAAGGATTAGGGTTGAGGGTCCAATGTATATGGTAGAGGGTATAGGTGTTGAATGTTTAGGGTTTAAGGTTTGAGGGTTGAGGGATTAAAGGTTGAGGATTTAAGGGTTGAGGGTTTAGAATTGAGGGTTTATGGTTTAATGTATAGGGTAGAGGGTAGAGGGTATAGGGTTTAAGGGTTTAGGGTTTAAGGGTTGAGGGTTGAGTGTTTAAGGTTTAGGTTAGAGGATTGAGGGTATAGGGTTGAGGGATTAGGGATTAGGGTTTGGGTCCAATGTATAGGGTAGATGGTATAGTGGCTGAGGGGTTAGGGTTTAAGGGTTGAGAGTTGAGGGTTGAGGGTTAAGGGATTAAGGGTTGAGGGTTGAGGGTTGAGGGATTAGGGTAGAGAGTTTATTTGGGTTTAAGGATTTAAGGGTTGATGGATTAGGGTTTAGGGTAGAGGGTAGAGGGTAGAGGGTTTAAGGGTTTAAGTTTTAAGGGTTGAGGGTTGAGGGTTTAGGGTTTAGGGTTGAGTGTTTAAGGGTTTAAGGGTGGAGGGTATACATTTGAGGGATTAGGGTAGAGAGGTAGGGATGGAGGGAGGGAGAGATGGAGGGATAAGTGAGATAGAGAGGAGAGAAGAGGAGGGAGGGATAGAGATATATGAGGGTTGAGGATCCAATGTATAGGGTTGAGGGTTGAGAATTGAGGGTATAGGGTTGAGGACCTATAGGGTTGATGGTTTAAGGTGTTGGTTTGAGGGTATAAGGTTGAGGGATTACAGTCAAGGGTAGAGATTAGAAGGTTTAAGGGTTTAGGGTTGAGGGTTTAGGATTGAGGGTAGAGGGTTTAGGGTTTAGGGTATAGGTTTGAGGGTATATGGTTGAAGGATTAGGGTTGAGGGTCCAATGTATAGGGTAGAGGGTATAGGGGTTGAAGGTTTAGGGTTTAAGGGTTGAGGGTTGATGGATTAAGGGTTGAGGGTTAAGAATTGAGGGTTGAGATTTTAATGTATAGGGTAGAGGGTAGAGGTTAGAGGTTTTAAGGGTTTAGGATTTAAGGTTGAGGGTAGATGGTTGAGGGTTGAGGGTTTAATGTATAGGGTAGATGGTAGAGGGTTTAAGGGCTTAGGGTTTAAGGGTTGATGGTTGAGGGTTTAAGGTTAAGGGTAGAGGATTGGGGGATTAGGGTTGAAGGTCTAATGCATAGGGTAGATGGTCTAGGGGTTGATGGATTAAGGTTTAAGGGTTGAGGGTAGAGGGTTGAGGGTTGAGGGTTTAAGAATTGAGGGTTGAGGGTTGAGAATTGAGGGTGGAGGGTTTAATTTATAGGGTAGAGAGTTGAGGGTTGAGGGTTGAGGGTTTAAGGGTGTAGGGTCCAATGTATAGGGTAGAGGGTATAGGGGTTTTTGGATTAGGGATTAGGGTTGGGGTTGAGGTTGAGGGTTGAGGGTTTAGGTATTAATGTTAAGGGTAGAGGGTATTGGGTTGAGGGTAGAGGGTAGAAGGTTTAAGGGTTTAGGGTTTAAGGGTTTAGGGTTGACGGTTTAGGGTTGAGGGTTGAGGGTTTAGGGTATAAGTTTGAGGGAATAGGGTTGAGGGTCCAATGTATAGGGTAGAGGTTATAGGGTTGAGGGATTAGGGTTGAGGGTAGAGGGTATTAGGTTGAGGGTAGAGGTTTTAAGGGTTGAGGGTTGAGAGTTTAAGGTTGAAGGTAGAGTGTTTAGGGTTTAGGGTTGAGGGTAGAGGGTTGAGGGTTGAGGGTAGAGGGTAGAGGGTTTAAGGGTGGAGGGTTAAGGGTAGTGTTACCTGAATTCTACCTTTCAGCCTATTCAATTCAGGTTGAGATAGGATTAATGTTTCTACTCTAAAAGGAAGAAAGGTACATAAAATCTGCTAAAGTTCTCATATGATCATATAAACAATGATATAGAATGAAGTTTCAGTTTTCAACATACAATTGTTTTCCATAAAAGTGAAGTTGTTTACAAACTTTTGCAGAAGGTAACTAATGTTCATTACAAGAGAGTATGTTCATACATTTCCCACACAAGTCATGGGAGTAACTGATGAGATGAGAAGTGAAATAGATCAAATAACTGAAAAGTAAGCAAATAAAGGAAGAGGGATCCGTCATTGCCTGAATGGTAAACCCCACTGCTTGTCAGTTGTATCTTTATCCTGATGCAAAGCTTCATTCATATCAGCAATAGATACCTACAAGGGTTAAAAAGAAGTTTTTGTTAGAGCTTAGGATACCAAAACCCTTACTTGCCTAACTAACAGATATTCATCCTATTTCATATTCGCATTAAATCAAAAAAGTAAAAGCATCTCAGAACAGCAAGTGCAATATCATGGAGATCAGAATAAGTAAAGCCATTCAATCATCAAGAGAAGCCTAGGAATTTTACTGAATGTGCAGTTGCGGGTAAAGACATATCATTCATATCAGTAAGATGCCATGTAAATAATTAGCAGAGGAAGAAATCATAAGCACATTGCTCATCCATGACTATCAAGTCAAAGGTGCAATGAAGGTAACCCTTCACTTTGAAATGATAATCACAAATGAGCAATGAGCTCATTCGGAAGCATGATAATTTACAGAACAGAGTAAAAGGTGCATTCATTTCTCACTAAGGAGTTTTGTTCATATGCAAGTTTTCATATTGTCACTATTTAACATCACTATCATATAGAATTTATTGTTGTCACATCATTGTACAGTGTTGTCATAGCATTTATTGCTATCACTTCATTATCATAACTATCACATCATTATTTCTTGCTTTCCATATCATATAAAGTGCATACATTGAAAGTATATTCCATTCATTAAGTGTATAAGGACAGTCATTGAAAGTTTCAGCCATTCAATTGATGGCATTGCTTCATCAAGCTATCAAGCAGTATATCTTCAATGGAACAGTCATTATGATATTCAAGGCAATCAAAACAAGCAATGCATAGGGAAATATGACCAAGATTCAAAGGACAGTCCAAATGGAAGGACTTCATGACATTCATCACAGTCTAGTAAGGGCAGTCATCAAGGAAACTTAAACATACGAAGGAATTCATTTGATAATAAGGACTACACTTAAGTTATTTTCAAGGGTAGGTTTTATTAAATATGAAATTCACAAGAATGACAGTGTGAGAATGAAGACAACTATCGCATGGAGGATAGTCATCACATCATGAAAAAAACAGTCAAGTTATGCTGCCAACCATAAAGAAATTAGAGGACAATCTAAAATTTTGACAATCATATCTTGAAAACCTAGGTTTTCATGATTTTTGGACAGAAATTAGGAAACTATTAAATGAAAAAACCCATTAAATTTCTCAAAAACCCGGTTTGTGGTTTGAGAGAAAACTTCACCAGTCTGAGACAGTCAAGATAAAGTACAGTCACCTTATCAAAATGAGAGAGGAGTCCATTAATTCATAGAAGCATACCAATGACAAAAAGTAGCAATGAGGTATTTTAAGATTAGTGAGTCAAGGAATTCATAAAGTCTGTGCATACATTCACTAATTGAATCTAGTCATGAACATCAAATACATTATACAATTTTGCAAATGCATAAAGGACAGTCAATAATAATTTGACAAAGGGCAACCTATAGGTGGAGAAACATCCTTCAAAGAGACCATTGAAAGTGTAGACCTCAAGAAGCTTCATCATGGTGAAGATAGTCAAAAGAGTCATGAAAGATTTGAAGAAGGGAAGCAATGCACAATTGCATGTACATGAAAGAAAGACAATGAAAAAATCTTTAAATAATGAGGAAAAGACAATCATAGTTCCTATGGCTATAAAGGGTGCATTTTTTCCTTGACTGTGGTTTACCTTCCATACAAGCATTTATGACTCTTTGCCCTTGAAATTCAAACTCATTGGTGGCTATGATAAAAGTTTAAATGTATGTTGCACAATGTAAGCAATCAAGGTCAAAGAGAAATCACTACCATGAGTGGGCAGTAAATAATACAGTCATGTAAATCAAATGTGATAGCAGTGCAAGTATGACAATCTAGTGTAAGAGAAGATAGTTTCAAATGCACAAGCAAACTTGAAGGGGCGGTCAATCTATAGCTTGTTTAAAGCATCTTAAAAGGGCTTGCACTTAAGAATCAATAGAGTGGAAAAATGAAGATACAGAGGAAAACCATCAAGTGCAAGTATGAGGAAAACCATGAGGAAAAGATAACCTTTAAAGACAGTCATGTCATAATAAGGGAAGAGAATGGATATGAAGGAAAATCATCACAGAATGGTTGAAACAACAAATATATAGAGCAAGAAGTTATGGTTTTGTTCCAAACCCTCAGTAAAGTAAAGAGCTAGGAAATGAAAAAATTCCAAACCCTAGCAACGTTCAGTGTCTGCATTTATTATACAAAGAATAGATAAAATAATTTTTTCTTTCACTTTTCAAGCATTTTCTCTCACAGCAATAAGGAAAAATCAACAGAGAACACAGATTTCGAGAGAAAATACACTAGTTATAGCATTTTTGAAGCAGAAGAACTTACTAGAAGTCAAATTCAAGTTGAATATGCACAGAACAACAATGAATATTGAAGATTCAAGCACATTTAAGCCCGTGGATACATATTGGAGCAGTATGCAACTGGACAGAAAACTTCAAACCCTACCATGGCGGCCACAGCTCAAGCACAACAAAGTTGAGATGTGAAAATACAAAATGAGCCCGAGTTAGGGTTATTTCCCTCTTTTTCAACTTTCATGTAATATTTTAACTTTGGCCGACAAAAGTGGGATTTTGTTCCTTTGTTTTAAATTCAAAACATAAAAATAATGTCTTTGAAAGTCATGTATTAGTTTACACCTTATTTTCTCCACCTTAAGGCATATTTTCCACTCAAGATGACTTGTCATATTTAGTTCTGACTTAGGCACCTTGTTGCATGAAAAACCTTGTTACTATCAAAATTGACTTTAAAACTCAAGCTCACCTCCATCCATGCAAGAGTAAACTGTTGATGCTTCCTAGGCATGTGAAACAAGGAGTTTAGAGTTGAGTTCAGTTGTTAGTGTTTCAGTGGCAATTTTTTTTTTACTTTTGGTCAAACTTGAGTGTTCTTTGGAGTTCTCTTCAGTCAAACTAATCATGAGGGGGAGTTTGGAGTTGTTTGAGCTTAGTTTACATCATTTTTGGGCCCCCTTTTCAAGCCTTTTCCATTTTGCTCGTGAATCACTTTGGAGGTGGGATATTTTACAGTTTAGTTATCTTCACATGACTCTTCTTAGCTCTTTGAGTTATTTTATTGTATAAAGGAAAAAGACTTAAGTTTTTTCCTTAGTTCTTTCTTATCTTTTCTCTTGCACACTACAAAGATTGAGAAGTTTTGTAACTCATTTTACAGATTTATATAGAGCAGCAGCTTACATGTTACTTTTTATTTGTCATTTATGTAGTATTTTCCTGCTATTTTCGTTCAATATTTATCAATTTTACCTTCTCGGATTAATGCGAATGTCTTTATAATTATTTTGATGAAATTAATGTGCTTTAATCACCAAAAGCTCTAGTTTTGTCTCATTCATTATTGTACATGCACAAAAGCAATTCTTTATCACAAGTCTTAGGTTGTGCTTGTGTTTATTTTGTCTTCCAAGTTGTGAAATCCTTCTGAAAAGATAGATTATTAAGCCTTCTTTAGAAACATTATTGTGATCAAATTTCCCTTTTCTAAGCTATGTGAACAAACTTTTCTAAAAAAAATAGTTGTGAATCAGTTTGCATGTTTATATCATTTTGGTGCATCACCTCTTAGAAGTAATTTTTGCATTCAATCAATTATCCTTCTTACCCTTTTCCCAAACAAATATCATCAATTTTCTAGTTTATCCAAAGGGGAACTAGCCCATAATCTGGAGGTTCATTCTCACAATAGGTCACCCACAACCTGAGTTTGATCTCATGTTGCACAGGATTGTTGAGTTTCACACTTAGTTTTCAGGGTGCAATCCTCTGTGACAATAGGTAGAGGGTAGAGGGTTTAGGGTAGAGATCGATAATAAAATCAGATCGAAGGCGAAGTCGATCGAAACTGAAAAAAAAACAAATTCAGATCCGTCGAAAAAGAAAGATAAAGAAGAAAAGTCAGGAAGTCTTTTCAAAATTGGCAACTAATTAATCATGTCTGAAAAAATGGGTACAATAAATGTCCTACAAAATCACCAAGAGACCCCATCAGTGATTTTTTAGAAGCTAATATTCGCCAATTGGCTAATAGTTGAAATTTGGGAATCCAAAATTGGCTAATAGTTTGAGCTATAACATGACTTGAATCACCACATTTTTATAAAAATTTATTATTGTCTTATTTAAATTACCAAAGAATTTATTTTATTAAAAAAATTAACTCAAAATTTGCCACAATATTCGATACATGATTAGATCAAATTCGCCTAAATTGTATAAATCTATATTAATTCACCAATAGTATATCATAATTATGAGTTGTTTTAGGACCATATTTCTAATATTTAGTTTCCACCATTGATTTATAATATAATCTAATGGCCCTTGTTGTATTCCACAAGGTAACATGTACCCATGATCTGTAATGCTCATGGAGCCCACAATTTCGGGTCTCATGAGCATTATAGATTGTGGGTAAATTTTACCTCATAGAATACACCGAGGATCATTAGATCAATTATCTAAAAGAAATTTTGAGCCCCATGAGAATTACAAATTGTGGGTACATTGTACCTTGTAGAATACAATGAGGGTCATTATATTATTATTTTAAAACAATGGTGGCAAGTAAATATTATAGTCTACCCCTTAAACTCATTGATAATTTCCACCCTCGAGCCCCTACTTTTCTATGAGAACTATTTAAATTAGATTGGATGGATTCACCATCATAATAATACATTTTCCTATTATTTTTAAGATTCATCAAAATTTTCTACAAAATTTTAGTGATGTAAAAAAAATTGCCAATAAAATTAATTATTTTTTCAAAAAAAAGGAAAGATTCGCCAATAGAAATTAATATTTTTTCCTAAAAAAATGAAAGATTCGTTAGGATTTTACATTTTTTTTGAGGGGGCTTTCTTAAGGTTATCACTAGACCCCATTTCTTGGATTTCAAACAGGCCTCTACATTGCCAATTTCACTGAATTGGCAAGCCAGTGGGTCCACTAGCTTGCCAATTCGGTGAAATTGGTGACCTAACTTGGCCTTACATTTCCAATTTTACCGAATTGGAAAGCTAGTGGGCCCACTAGCTTGCCAATTTGGTGAAATTGGCAATGTAGTGGCATGTTTGAAAAAATGGGTCCAAGAAATGGGGTCTCCCGGTGATGT
>VDFB02000002.1:155716435-155737379 GCA_007258455.2 Sequoia sempervirens | reverse complement strand
ATCAAAATTGATGTGTCTCAATCTTTTGTGCTAGATCCAACTCTCTTCTTTTTGTATGTAAAATCAATTTTGTCCATTTACCTCACTGAGATGATACACATCATTGTCAGTCCTACTTCCTTTCACAACTAACTCACCAATACCAATTTTTATAATTTCACAACCTTTAGCATTAAATGAGAGCTTGTAGCCTTTATCACACATTTGAATTACACTCAGAAGATTGTGCTTCAACCCTTCTACATACAGGACATCATGAGTTTTTGTCTTTCCACCATCAAGACTCAAAATACCCTTATCAGTAATCTTAGCAATAGAATTATTGCCAAGGGTTACAGCTCCTCCATCAAACTTCTTGAAGTGCATGAACTTGCTCTTGTCTTCAGTCATATGATTTGAACATCTGTTGTTAATGATCCATAGATTCTTCTTCTTTTGGGCATGTAATGCAGTTTGAGCCACCATGGATTTCTTTGACCTTTCCTCCTTTGGTTTATTCTTCCAAACCTTATTTGTTTCACTATTTTGACATACTAACTTATTTCCTTTTCTGTTCAATATAGGGGGACTCAAAAAATTGCTTCTACTATTTCTAACAATGTGTCTAAAATTGTTGCATTTGTGACAAATAATATTGAAATTATACAAAGGTGAAAATGTATTTCTACTAACAATTTTTTTCTTGTCAGAGTCTTTCTGCAATTCATAGCCTTATGATCAAAATGATTGCAATTAAAATAGTAACCAGAAAAAAGAATGATTGAACATATTATTGTATCCTTTCCTTCTTGAAACTTGTCTTACAGATCTTCTATTCTATTTGTGCACTTGGATGAAACCATCATTCAACACCTTGCTTTCATTTATTGCCACAACTTATTCAGATTTTGAACTTCCAGAGCCATTATCTTCTAGACTCTCAGCAATTGACTTCATGAGCTGCTTAACCACCTTATTCTTTTGTATATCAATAAAACCATTACCAGTTTTGATATGCAATGATCTTTGACTTTCTATTATCTAATCCAAGATCTCAGTGCTCTTCCCAAACTTCAGTATTAGTTGATGATTTACTTTTTCCAGATCTTTTCTTAGTGACACAATCTCTGCTTCAAGTTTTTCATAATCGTTATCTCTTGTTAGCAACCTTTCTATCAAAATTTATTCAATCCTATTTGCTTCTTCCACTTGAATACCATCTACTTCACCTTCTCAATATTATGAGATAATTTGTTTTTAACTTTCTTTTGTTCAACAATTCTTTCTTCAGTCTTTTAATTTCCTTGCCAATGCAAAGCAATTCTTCCACAAGGTCTACTTTAGCATCATCATCATTTTTGGACTTTATTTCTTCATCTCCTTCAAAGGTTTCCATATCCATGAAGAGAGCCTTTTATCCTTCATTCTTTAAAGTGGCTCGGTCATCATCATCATATGAGTAGCCTTCCTCATTGATAAAGAAACTCTTCTGATTTTTTTGAAACTTTTTCCCTTTTGAAAATGACTTATTTTCATCATTGCTATATTATTTGTATGGACACTTAACCATGAAATGTACTACTTCACCATAATTAAAAAATTTGAAAGGCAACTTACCTTTATAATTTTTGGAACCTCTCTATAACTTTCTAACAAAGCTTGCTTCCTCCAGATTTGATCCATCTTTTGAATCAAGATCATCTTGCTTCTTATATACTTTGAATGCCACCTCTTTCCTTACAATTTTTTCATTCTCAATTCTCATTTTATAGGCAATCAAAATTCCATGTAACTCATCCATAGTTAGAGTATTCAAATCTTTAGCTTCTTCAAAAGCATAAAATTTTGCATCAAACTTTTAGGGAAGGGATCTAGGTACCTTTTTCACAATGATACCTTCTTTCATTTATTCCCTAAGGCCTCTAATAAAGTTGACAACCTCATCAACCCAAAGCAAGAATGTGTCAATGTTTTCCTCTTCCTTTATTTTCAGACTTTTAAATTGACCTCGATGAGTTTGAAGCTTTGCTTGTTTGACCTTGTCATCACCTTCATAGATTTTGTGTACAACTTGACCCATACTTCCTTCCTTGTCCTACAATACATTATCTTTACAAACTCAGAGTTAGATAAACCACATAAAATATCATTTCTTGCTTTGGCATTATTCTCACAAGCCTTCTTTCTATCCTAATCTCTTGGGGGATATTCAGGGATCTTGTATCCATCCACAATTGATTTCCAAACCTCAAATCCTAGGGCCATAAAATATGCTTCCATCCTTACTCTCCAAAAGGAATAATTTGTTCCATCAAAAGTGGTGCCTTATTTGAAGACAATCCTTCTTGAGCCACTGAGTGTGCCATCCTGAATCTACCTCAAGTTGTTGGAATTTTTCAAAGGAACTTAGCTCTGATACCAATTGAAGGAAAAACTCTTTAATTCAACATGAATTACCATTAATAACTTGTCCAAACATGAATCTCAAAGCATCAAAATAAAAAGTATTAATCAAGCAATACATATGTACACATTCACACAAAGAACACCAAATATACATGGAAACCTGGAATGGGAAAAACCACAACAAGAAGAGATGCTTAGAGCAATTGTCCAAATCCAACCTCTTAGAAATAATGAATTACTTACAATCATGAAGTGGGCGCCAGCCTATTGGAGACACTAGTCCTCAATTGTGTTTGTAGGCACCAACCTATTAGAGACACCAATCCTTAACAAACAAAACTGAGAACCAACTCAATAGGCAGGACACTAGTCCTTCCAAATTATAGAGATATGATTTTTGGATCTTTAATATTGATTACACGTCTTGCACTTGATCTAATCTACCTTCAGATGCTCTCCTTCACAACATACAATCTTTTGATGATGGTGTACAATGATTAGGATGCAACTCCCATTACTTCATTTGAATATAGCATTCATACTCACACACATCATTGAATGAATCCTAGTCATAAATATATACATCCCAATACATTAACCATATTTCATGTCATCTAAGAACCTCTTAACACCATCCGCAATTAACTAGGCCGGCTAAGGGTAGACCTAAATTTAAATTGATATTAAACATGTAGCGGGTTGATCCTAAATCAATTTTGTTACTGCCAATAATAGATGAAGTTATGTGCTTCTTTTAGAGATCTTAAGTTGGTCCTATTTCATATTCGTAGTTAGCTAAACAACACGGACAATACTTTTTTACATCTAACTTTTTGTCTGCTAAATCTCAACCTTTGAAACTCTTGAATCTGATACAATATGAGTAACTTTACTTTAGGTCCAAACCACAGAGCATAGCATTCAACTATGGTAGAATGTGAAACAAAACACTATTATAGTATAATATAGTACATGAGTAGAAATTCACATTATACTTTCACAAATACTTCCAAACAACTCCCAACAACTGGAAAAGATACAAGGTAGTATTTCAAGCATACTACAAGTAGTTTTCTTCATAATATAGATCACACTAGCATTTTGCAACTGATCACAGTACCTACTATTCTCAAAAGCTCTGATATGACATGATAGTAATACTTCATAATTTCAAAAGCTCTAACATGACAGAAGTAATTATATTCAATTATCATCAATCTGTTGACATCACTCCTTTGACATCAGTGAGCTTCTTTGACCAATGGAAATATATGTTCAATATCAATGTGATGTGGCTGATGTAGGAGGTACACAAAAATCATATGTGATTGCACATAAGAAATATGCCAATGAATATTCCAATTTCTTGGAAAATTTTGTCGATTAACACTAAAGACTAATGGTGTGTGATCATACCCTATTGATGATTGTATTACTAGGTCATATTGTATGGTTTCATACATTGTATGGACCACAAGCTTTTAGAATCTAATAAACCCCCTAAAAATGGCCAAAAAATTCTAATTTCCCAAGAATAGAGTACTTTATATAAAATTTGGGGTTTTGGGGCCTTACAAACTCAATGGTGAGGTATCGTTTTGCCCCAAAGTACACCCAACAAAAGGTCATGCCTGAATCACACTCAAATTTGAGAAGGGAATTTACAAATATCAAGCTTTTATACTAATGTAGTCCATTTTTGTTTATTTTTAAAATTTTCCATTTTAATGATAAAATTTCATATAATATAAAATGAAAAAAGGGGGTTGGAAATTTTTTTATGTGCATGTTAAAAGAGGGTTGTACATAAAACTCATCTCAAATTTTGAATGCAATATCTAGTGAAAAAGGTAAGAAAAGAGACTATGTGCATGCAAAAGGGAGATTAGAAATAAATAGAAAAAGATCAAATCTAAACTAGGCACCAAGTCCAAGTTGAATGAAAAAGGAAGATCTGGAAGAAAGCTTAAGTAGAAAAAAAAATTTAGGGTTTCAAGCTACATGAGGGTGAGAGAATAAGCTTCAAAAACATAATGCCACATTGCAAATCTTTTTTATCATTTTCCAAGTTGTTCTATGGTGGCTAGGGTTTTTTATTGTTTCAATGGAGGTCATTAAGGGGAGTTATACTGGTCAATGGCTTTACTTTTAGTTTCAACGATGAAAAATGCATGCTATGATAAGGAAAATGCATGAAATGATTGGAGCACCTTAAGAATTTTGTTATTTCTAGCCCATGTAGAGGTGTATACGTAGATTTTCAAGTTGTGAAAATTTGCTCATTACTACATCAGAGATGAATCATTGAAGAAGAGTTTTGAAGAATTAACTAAGAGAGAAAAAGAGTTTGAAGCCAAGGGTTCAAAAACTTGGAAGGCACTTGAGAAAGATCCAAATATAGTGGTTTGTATGAAGAGTTTTGATAGATGAGAAAGAGGTTGGCCCTGAAAAGTAGATGACATCTCTATATGGGAGGAATTTTTATTAAAACAAGGACTAAAGGATCAGCATAACAGTGATCAAATAAGGGGATATCCTTGAGGTATGGAAATTTTCATCCAATCTTATTAAACCAAGATGTGAAGTTTATTTAACACTGATATCCTTCATGACAAAAGAAGACCTTAATATCATGAAAGATCTATGAAGGGATTCCTGAAGGAAAGGGTTCATGCATGGTATTTGTGTTTAAGTTTTCTTTTGTGTCAAAGGGGCATTATTTTAGGTCTCACAAACTCATAAGGAAGGTGAATTTTTTAATATCAATACCCTTGTTAAAATATTGAAATCTTTCCCTTAGTAACCCTTAGAAGAGAACCAATGTCCATGTCATAATCACTTGCCAAGATTAATAGGACAGTTTGTTCCACTACATGAGAGTCATAGAGGAGAAAAAAGGTAGGGAAAAGAGAAAGAAATGTGATTAAAAAAAATTTCAAGCAATTAAGAGGGAATGCACATAGATGAAGGATAAAAGATTCATTCTTTCATTGCCAAAATTTTCAAAAGATGCTTAGTAACATGCATGATAGGATAATACCAAGGTATTTTTTAGTGAACTCATATCCTAAAAGGAGTAAGTTAGAGTAAGGTAGAGGTAGCCAAGGGGTTTGTATGCATTAAAGGGGAACTCAATCATAGAAAGTAGAAAAGGATATACAAACCACCATAGGTAAATATAGACTTGACTAGACCTCAAATTATAGTAGAAAGGCAAAGAAGGTGTATCTCTGGAAATTTTATGGTTAATAGGTTAACAACACTAAATTTAAAAATCCAAAGAGATAATGAAGAACAAAGGAGAAAACAAAGAAAACAAAAGGAAACATCTTACCAGACGTCTTCAACCTCCATGAATCACCTCCATTATACCTTCTAGCTTACTTCAAATAATGATTTTCCCTCAGATTCTTCGAGCAACTTAAGACTATGCCATGTCCTACACAAGTGTTGAAGGATTTTTCTATGTAAAAATGACTCTAAGTGCCTAAGAGAAGCTCTAAATATGAAGGAAAGTAACTATGAAAACGAAGACCAGAAATTCACGTGAATGCTTGAGAGAGCCAAAATGAATTTGAAATTGCCATTTTATAGGAAGAAGCAATTTCGAATGGACAGACGAGATTGAAGGTCTAATCGACGGTCAGGATCGAAAGCCGAAACAAGGACAAAAATGGCCAAAGAAAGGATGGAGAATCAAATTAATGACTTTTGCATGCAAAAAGGCATCTTTTTGAATTAAAAATCATTTTAATTCAAAATTGGAGAATCAAATGACAGAAGGCAATAAATGCACATATTCTCCCAAAATAAGGATTTTTTGACAATTTTAAATAAATAATGATTTTTTTTATTTATTTAAAATGGAAAAGGTGGCATGTGGCCATAATTAAATAAATTAAACAATTTATTTAATTAGGAGAGGAATACATAAATTATTGACGTATTTAAATAAATAAATAAGATTTATTTATCTAAATAATCTAGAAGAATTAGCGGAAAAAAGTGATTAAATACATTAAGAAATTTATTTAATTATAAGGAGACATTAGATAATTAGCGACGCATTTAAATAAATAAATAAAATTTATTTATTTAAATAACCAGGAAGAATAAAGAGACATGAATTAATTAAATAATTAAAATTATTTAATTAATAGATGGAAATGGACTGAATAACATAATTAAGTACTTTAATTATGCTAGGACGAAAGTGGCGAGAAATAGAGCTTGCAGGCCTAGGTCAATTTTTCAGTGTCTACATTTTGCCCCTCTTTGTCATAATGCAGCTTGTCACATTGTGACAAAGAAAAATAGGTCAAAGTCATGCCCCAACGAAGGTACGGAGTATCGATGCCCCCTCGGGAATTTTTTCAAATTTTGGGCCGATGATAGAAAAATTTGGAAAGGGTCTCGATAAGTCAATTTAATGAGCAGAAAGACAGTGGCACAAACGATTTTGGATTCTGACATGTTTAAGGCAGCCAAAAGTGTGGTCAAAGTTGGTCAAAAGGGCCTCCAGTAATAACCTAGTTCACATATGGCATTTTGACTTCTATAAATAGGTTGACAAATTGGTAAAAGTCAATTCATTTTCACTATTCACATTGCAATTTCGAGAGCTAAGGGCGAAGAGGACCTTAGCGAAGATGGTGATTCCAGTTACAGAGCATCATGGCGAGATCGTGCAGACCTACAAGTGGCCAGAGGGCTTAGAGCCAGCGGTATGTACCCCTAACTCACTTTGTCATTTTCTTGTTTTGCGTGTCAAAATTAGGGTTTTAGGGCGAACAACGAATGCGTCACGACGCATATGCATACGCTTAAGCCGCATTTGACTTCATGTTTGACACATTTGATGCGTCACGACGCAAGTGCAAGGATATTTTAGGGGAGACCGGGGATGTGTAATGCATTTGCTAAAAAGTGTGACACATTCGCAATATCAAGCCGCAATCGACAGTTAAAATGCCACATGTGTCATTTTGTGACGCAATCGCCTGTTTGAGCAATGCATTCGAATGAAGCGACGCATGTGTCATATCGTGACGCAAGTGCTCTAATGCGATGCAATTGAGTGATAAAATGACACAATCAATATTT
This sequence comes from Sequoia sempervirens, assembly GCA_007258455.2. Classification (NCBI taxonomy): domain Eukaryota; kingdom Viridiplantae; phylum Streptophyta; class Pinopsida; order Cupressales; family Cupressaceae; genus Sequoia; species Sequoia sempervirens. The sequence goes on along the minus strand of VDFB02000002.1, from coordinate 155,729,891 downwards.
CACGCTGCATTTGAAGTACGGAAGGATGCCACTGTTGTTTCACGATGCAAGTGCAGTCAATGCAACGCATTTGACTTTAACTTTGACTAGGGTTGATTTTGATGCTTTTCAAATTTGAAATGCTTTTTGATGATACTGACAATTGTCTAGAAGGTACTGACGTGTCATTTGGCTTTGTGCAGAGACAGCTAGCCCCCATATACATGCGAGAGAGCAAACTGTCAACTTTTCGGTTTGCTGATCAGCTGACTCTACGAGAGCGACGACGATTGATGTCACTAGGTCTGTTTTATGCTGCCTATATGCCCACTATTCGGGCAAATAGGGGACTATTGACTATGTTATGTGAGCGATGGCATTCGAAGACATGCTCCTTCCACCTGTCGATGGGAGAGGCGACCGTTACACTTGAGGATGTTTACCGCATTTTACGCATGTCGATCCGAGGAGAGAAAATCGTCTATGACCCTCACCATGGCCATCAAACTTTCACAGCGTACTATCAAGATGAGGGCGCAAGACTTGACATCCAGGGCTATGAGATCCGCTAGGAGTTTATGGCAAAGCATTATGCTCGATTCGATGTCTTCTTGGCGACATTGATTGGCAGGATATTGATTCTAGACCGTCGTGGACATGGGTTTCCCATTGGTTGGGGAGACGTGATAGTGGGGATGAGGCGGGACAAGACAGTATATTCCTGGGGGCCTTGTTTATTGGGGACACTCTACCACCAGCTTCACGAGGTTGCCTACTAGAGGGAAGAGAGTATTTCATGTGGCACCACCCTTCTGATGATCTGGGCTTGGAAGCATATAGCAATATTCTGACCTCCCATTCAGAGACCATAGCTAGCTGAGGGGATGCCCTATGCCTATTACTATGCCGGTGCCTTACAGCAGACACGAATGGGAGAGATAGGTTGGTGGTGTCATCAAATTGATATCATGGTGCCATTCATCTGGAGACCGTATAGATACTGCCAGCAGTGGGAGGATGAGGCTGACCATCTCAGCCTTTGCAGACAGTATCGTTACTTGATTGGCAGGACAGTGCAGAGCCAGTTGATTATAGAGATGTATCTGTCACAGCGTATCCTTAAGTAGTTTGGAGAGCAACATGGTGTACATATAGGCACAGCAGAGTATGCTCGGTCTTCCAAGGAGTCAGGTTGGGGGCCAGCGATTCCAGTAGTGTTTGTCGAGCAGCAGATTGATGGGCTAGTAGCCCAGCAGTGGGGATGGAGAGGTGGAGAGGCAGATCCAGGGACTACAGCTGACTATGACCTATGGTGGCAGGGAACATCGACCAGTGCCACTAACGCATCCGGATGGGCTAGCACCTGACAGAGAGAGATGAAGTCATAAACCTATAACTGAGAGTCGCAAAGGGGGTGAGACCGGCGGATCGAGGAAGAGGTTGGGAGGTGGATGGAGGTGGTGGAATGGTCGGTGGAAGGATGATGGAGGACAATGGAGATGGAAGGAAGGGGAATGAATGGAAGGAATGGAAGGAGAATGGAAGGAAAATGGACAGTTGGGATCGGATGTGCCCTGGATGAGGATCTCGCGGAGAGTAGATGCCAAAGTGAGAGGAGTGCAGGATGTGATGATGATGATGATGATTCCATGGATGAGTCGAGACCGAAGATGGGAGGGATGATGCATTGCCCCGTGACAACTACCGACATGGACCAAAGTGGGTGGCAGATTCATAGAGTGAGGTCGATGATATATGGTGCGTCAAAAGAATCGGTACGTAAAAGCTTGAGCTAGCAAGGGTCGAGCGGGACCAGGCTGAGATCCAAAGGCAGGAGTCAACACAGTGGTGTGTAGATTTTGCAGCACTATGTTCAAGGCCTTTAGGGGATATAGCCCGTGAGCTAGCCAAGTTGAGCACTCGGTATGGGCAGTACAGGACCCTCTACGAGCAAGCAGTGCCACCCGAGCGACAAGATCCTACACTATCTCACTCATAGACGAGGACAAGCAACAGTCACAGATCAGGGAGTGGGAGCAGCAGCAGGAGTCATACCAGTGCAGGAGGGTCTGCCTCTACATGGCACACATTAGGGCATAGGTCCCACCACTCACACAAACATGCCTCGAGTCATCATTCGAGCCGTAGTCATGGGTCCACTAGTTCAAGGAAGAGGTCCGTACAGAGGTTGCCACCAGTGACAGATCTTTCGGCCTCTCAGAGTCAGGTCGCAGTGTCATCATAGGTGCCTATTACCGTGGAGATGATGCCATCAGTGTTAGTTCCATTGGTTGCATAGACAGAGGCTGCTACAGGTCCACCCATTATCTCAGCACTAGTCACAGATCCTCAGCCACCACACTCTTTGCCACGAGGGGATGATGAGAGCCTTTCCTAGGGGCATGTTTGCTACAATTGGTTCTTTGTTACGATAGATTTATGTATAGATCATTGAGCCTACAAGCTCTATTTTTGTGATATCTCTTGACTCTATCCTGTGACATTGTATATTTTTGTGAGATGATGCTATATGATGATGCAGTTTTGATGCGGGCCACATGTGTGTTATGTGATGCTATTTGGTTTATGCATTATGAGATATGTGATGTAATGCTTTATGTATGATGTTGATTTATGATGTATCATGTATTTCCTATGATGCTTACTTATGATTATGATGCCATGATGATGCAATGCTTATTTATATGTTATGTTGATTTTGTGATGATGATGATAATGATATGCATAATGCATTTATTTGAATGGATGCCATGTTTATGATTATGTTAATGCCTTATGCAATGAAATGTATATGATTTAATGGTATGGATGATGTATGTATGGACCTAATGCAATGTTTATATGATCATCTATGCACTTATGTTTTTGTATGTCATAGGATATCATCGTGAGATGGATGAGAGAAGATGACCAGACCGAAGGAGATGCAAGTTAGTTCCTAGACCAAATCCTTCACCACTTTACCATAGGACTTTAATATTTATTGCTCTTAATCATCATTGGGAAGACTGTTGTAATGGCCAACAAACACCATGATATGAAATAGATCAAGGTGTACAAGGTCGTACCATCACATGAGACAAGCAACCACATACAAGGATGATCATGACTCATACTAAGGGTGTGGTTGCCCCAGTCTTTTTGTCATAACCAACCACAAGCAGAAAAGACAAGAAGGACAATTCATGAAACACCATTGCTTCTCTAAATCCTATTGCAAGGACATCCTCGAGAAACTAGCAGCATGATTGCCAAAATACAAAATAGAGCCATTATCATGATATGTCATTTTTCTAAATCCCGAAATCAAGACCTCACTGAGAAAATAGTAATCATGTGTGTCAAAAGTCAAGACAAACGTCATGATACGTCACTGCTTCTCTAAATCTTGTTGTTAGGATCTCGCTGAAAAACTAGTAACATGATAAAAAGTCAAAACACAAGTGCCAAGTGTTTTCCAAGTGTTTCTAGATACCCATTGTTCTAATGTCAAGATGTCAGGTTTGATGACGATGAGATGTTGGGGTGTCAAAGTTTTGACGGTGCCAAGATGACGAATGTTGAAGATTGCCAAATTCAGGAAGGACACATCCTGAATAATGTTGATGTCGAGAGGATTTGATCCCTAAATGTCAAAAGGGATCCCTCGAAATGCCAGTGACAGGGACAGTGACGCTGCCTAGGAAGGACACATCCTAAGGCATAAATGACAGAGTTTGTTCTTCAGAAGGACACATCTGAAGAATACTAGTGTTGAGAGGAGTGATCCTTAGCTGTCAAGAGGATCCCTCAAATGTCGAATGACGGTGACGATGCCTAGGAAGGACACATCCTAAGGCATGAATAACAGAGGGTATCTTTCAGAAGGACACATCTGAAAGGTAACCAAGAGTTGATAGTTTGACAGGTTGTGATCATTTGACTTGTTTTGACTGAGTTTGGCTGAGATTTGACCGAATTTTGACTTGTATTGTCCATATGATGATATGTCATGGTGATATGATTGTCATGCTTGAATAAATGATTGCCATACTTTGTTTTAATGATTTTCCTTGACCTATAGACTTTTGACGTGTGTGTCGGTGTAGTGCCATGAACCCTAATGGACTGACCTAGTGCGGCCTCGGGGGCTCATCGACAGATGGCCTTGCCTACGTCATACACTCAGAGACCTCGTAGTTCGACACGACCAATGACTTTGTCTTGTTGACCAAAGATTGAGTCATGATTTAATTTTGACAAACCTAAAAGGACTAACCTAATGTCTCGGGGACTCAAATAGGAGTCTTTCCTACGTAGCAAATGCGCAAAGACAACGTAGTTCGAACGAATGACAAAGATTTGACTAATATGACGGACATGATGAAATTTGACTTTGTTTTGCATTTTTTGAGACTACTTGGTATTTTTTGTGGTTTCTTCAAGACGTTTTTTGATTTTGTGGGTCTTTCTTCAGACATTTTTACGAAGTGGACTGCTTGATTTAACGAAATGACATTTTGTGATGTTTTCAGATCGCCTTAATACTGTTTAACATTTAATTTTAGGTCTTTCAAGATTTTGAATTCTGGCAATTCTTTTTATTTTATCTTCGTGATTTTTCACTTTGTCTTTTTGGACGCGATGATTTTTTGATCACATAAGCAGACCTAACCCATCTCTTATGATAAAATTTTCCCCTATTCAGTTGAGAGGAATGAGCCAAGAAAAATGGAATGGAAAGAAAAGGTATGACTAGCATGGATAGTGGAAAATATGCAAGACTTGATTTGAATCATTGTCAGCCATGGATGAAAATGTCATGATGTCGTGTGAAGTGGAAAGAATTAATGCTCCGAAAGTATGTTCCTAGGGACACGATAGAGTGACAAAGTAGATGGCACAAACCGACTCGTGGCACCCGTTGTTGTGGTTTTCACCATGGTACTTTATCCAAAGCCATTTTACCAAGTTTTCACTATTGATGAATTATTTCTCTTTATTTGTCAAAAAAAAATTATTTTTATGTCACTTTTGTGGACGCCTTCGCTTTTCAAAGCCATCAAGTTGCGGATGCAATTTTGTATTTTTCAACAAAAATTGTATTTTTGCATCGTTTCTTTTTGACAAGCTTTTGATGTTATGCATATAATTGGTGGCAATGGAATATTGATTGGCTATGTCAACTGCTCACCTTCTGAGAGTAGTTAACCGATATACCGGGAACCAAATGATGCTATGATGATAAGGCCTACCGGTTCAAATTTTCCGGCTTCCCTGACCGACCATTCTGGGATTCTAAGGTACATGAGAAATCAAGTCGCTAATGTCAAACCGGTTGAAGTCATCAATTCTTTTGTTATACTTTCCTCGCGAAAGACGGTTTCGGTATGCTTTGTAAAATGATTCGCATCGCATTGTGTTCCTGCTCATCTGGCATTTCTAACTCATGCGCCTTTGACTGCCCTCAGAGTTCTTCTTCATCTGCGGATGAGGCTCTTCGGCGCGGAGACTCGCAAAGATGGAATTTCGCCCTCTATGGGCAAGATGGCTTTGGCTCCAAAGACAAGGGTGAAAGGAGTGGCACTAGTGGGAGTACAAATGCTCGTGCAGTATGCCCACAAAGCAGGGTTGAGTTGGATGTGCCAGTCATGGCCAACGTCATTGACAGTCTTTTTAAGAATTTTGATAATGGTTTTATTAGATGACTCAGCTTGACCGTTTCCTTGTGGGTAATAAGGCATGGAAAAGCGGTGACTGATATGGAAATATTGGCATAGTTCACGGACCTCTTAATTTTTGAAGGGACGACCATTATCCATAATGATGGATTGCAGAATGCGATACCGACAAATGATGTAATTGAGGATGAACTTGGAGATCTATTTGTCGGTAATGTAAGTGAGCGGGATGGCTTTGATCCACTTAGTAAAATACTCAGTGGCAGTGATAATGAATTTGTGTCCATTGGAGGATGTAGGGTGAATCTTGCCCACGAGATCAAGTCCCCATTGTGCGAAAGGCCAGGGAGAAGTGATCGGCCTCAACTCTTGTGTTGGAACGTGAATCAAATCACGATGAATCTGACATTGGTGACATGTTCTTACAAATTCCATTGCATCCTTTTCTAGTGTTGGCCAATAGTAACCAAGTCTTGTAATCTTTTTAGCTAAGGTTGGGCCACTCGAATGAGACCCACATATACCCTCATGTACTTCCTGCAAGGTCGCTTTTGCTTCATTAGTTTTGAGACAACAGAGAAGGGTATTGTCGAAGCTACGACGGTAAAGGGTGTTGTTGGTGATGGTATAACATGCAGCTTTGCGGATAAAGTACTTTCTTTGGTTATTGGAAAGGTTTTGAGGAAGGATCTACGAATGAAGGTAGTCAAAAATTTCCTTATACCATGGGGAATTGGAACCAACAAGCTCACAGACCATTTCGGATTCGGGGACATCATAAGCAAGAACCAATAACTGCTCAACCAAAAACTCAAATTGTGGGACATTGCTGGGAATATCAAGCAAAGATCCAATTGTTGCCATAGCGTCAACAGCCTTGTTCTATGTTCTTGGAATCAATTCAAAGGATAGCCTATGAAAATATGTCAGAAAACTATCAACCATCTGTTTATAAGGGATTAGCTTCTCATCTTTGGTTTCGTACTCATCATTGACTTGGTTGATAACAAACTGAGAACTGTCGAGGACCTGCAAATTCATGATTTTCCACTTGATAGCCATTCAGAGTCCTGTAATTAGTGCTTCATACTCTGCCATGTTATTAGTGCATGGAAATGCAATGCGGAATGACCTTGGGATGGAATCTCCTTGTGGAGTAATGAATAGTATTCCAGCTCCTAAGCCATGATTAGTGTGAGATCCATCAAAGTATAATTGCCAAGGCTGTTGGGACTTCGCGTGAAATACAAACTCATCTGGAAATTCTGTTGTAAGAGGATGGTTATCTGGTATTGGTGTGTTTGCGAGCTAGTCTTCTATTACTTGTCCCTTGATGGCTTTTCGCTCGACATATTGAATATCATATTCACTAAGGACTGTGACCCATTTTGCTAAATGTCTTGTCAATGCTGCTCAACTCAAGAGGTACTTCAAGGGATCGATCTTGGCTACCAAGTGTGTCTTATGATTTAACATGTAATGCCTTAATTTTTGGGCTACGAATACAACTGCCAAACAAGCATTTTCAATGGGTGTGTAATTTAGCTCATACCCCACCAGTGTTCGACTAATATAATATATGGCTCATTCTTTTTCTTCATAGTCATTCTATGCTAGTAATGCCCCCAGTGTTGAAGTAGTTGCAGAGATGTACATAATTAATGGTTTTCCTTGGATAGGAGGCATGAGAACTGGAGGTGACAATAAGTATTGTTTGATCTGGTTGAATGCTTCTTGACACTTATCTGTCCACACAAAGGGGATCCCTTTGCATAGAAGATATTGAAATGGTTGACACCTATCCGTGAGTTGAGCGATGAACCATCTGATAGATTGAAGCTTGCCTTGTAGTGTTCTTAGGTCACTGATTCCCTTAGGAGGAGGCATATCTAATATAGCTCTAACTTTGGCGGGGTCAACTTCAATGCCTCTACGGGAGACTATGTACCCCAACAACTTGCCTGACGTTACACCAAAAACACACTTTCTCAGGTTTAACCGGACCTTATACTCTTCCAGCCTCCTGAAAACTTTGTCTAATACTGAAAGGTGGTATTTTCTTGTCAATGACTTTGCCAAAAGTTCATCCACATAGTCCTCCATTAATGTGTGCATCATTTCATGGAATATTGTTGTCATTGCCCTTTGATATGTATCACCTGCATTTTTAAGACCAAACAACATTACAGTCCAATAGTATGTACCCCAAGGGCATGTGAAAGCATTTTTGTGTTGATCTTCAAGGGCAATATGAATCTTATTATAACTAGAAAAACCATCCATAAGGGACAACATTTCATATCCAGCTGTAAGGTCCACAATGATGTCAATGTTCGGCAGAGAGAAATCATCTTTAGGGCATGCTTTATTGAGATATTGGAAGTCTGTGCATATGTGAATCTGTCCAGTAGGCTTGGTGACAGGGATGAGGTTGGATATCCATTCAGCATAGTCAATTGACCTGATAAAACCTACATCCGATAACTTTTTGAGCTCATCTTTAACCAATAATGCAACTTGCGGGTGCATTTTTCTTAGCTTTTGTTTTACTGGCTTGGCATCTGGCAATAATGGCAAGTGACGTAATACTAACTCAGGATCTAACCCTGGCATGTCAGCATAAGACCATGCGAAGTTTATCTTGCGTTCTGAGAACTTTTGAAATTCTGGTTGTTCAGCTTCTGTCAATGATGTCGCAAAGAGAACCATTTTGGGTTCCTCCACGGTAGCTATATTAACTGGTATGGTGTCTTCTATGAGCATTGCTGATTTTTCTCTATCTATGGGGAGAAAGTCCAATCCTCCACCCTTGGGTGCCTAAGGGAGGTTTTCACCCTCAGATACGTCCTTTATTTTTACTATTTTGTCGTCAAAAGGTGCCTTTCAGTTTTCACCTAGAGACGTGTCATTTTTTGCTTTATTTTTCTTTTTAATTTTGCAACTAGAGGATGGCGCAGTCTCCCCGAAATAAGCAGCACAATCCAAGTCAATGGAAAATCCAACTTTGTGATCCCCATTTGGAATGCCCTCATGTAGTCCTAGAAATTTTGTTAAAGCCTCATCATTTTGAAAAGTTTCCATTACTGGTGGGCCTTGTTGGTTCCAGTCAATTAGGTCAGGGTAAACTAAGGATATTCCATCATCAGCATTTGCAAATTGAGGAGATAATGTGGAGAGCATGCAAATGGATGTCAAGACGTTAAAAATGAAGTTGTCATCGTTTGGCTCTATGTCAGATTCTATCCAGTATTCTCCTTCGCTTGTTTCATACTCACCAGCGAAGTAAGGGACAAAGGGAGTAGCATTAGGGTCAGGATCAGTAGTGGCAAGTGATGGCTCAGGTGATTCTAAATGATGGTCATCAGTTTGGGATGACTGGGCTGGTATGTCGGGGCTAGGACGAATGGGAATAGAATATGATCTGGACTTGACAGCATTTGGTGTTGTATCAATCTTAAACCTTTGCCAGAATCGTTCCTCAAATGTAGGCTCACCAAGTTCAAGGAACAATTCATCTAGGCAACAGTCACTTAAGGATCGCTGAGAGCCAAATTCCCATTCATGAGAGTCAGTTTTAGAGGAGGTGTCCTCAATTGTCTCAACATAGTTTGAAGCATACACTAACTCACATGGAAGCACATTGGTACTTGGATCGCCAGACTCTCATGGACCTAACCCTAACCCAAGATGTTTTGGTCTTTCTGAAACTAATAGTGGCTCACGCCTTCCATTTTTATCCTTGCCAAGACCACTTTTTCCATCATAACCTTTTGCTTTTATCATGTTGTATCCTTTTCCATATATTGTTACCGGCAAGGGAGTTAAGTCTCGTGGTTCTCTATAAATCCAAGATAGTATATCATTTATGTCCTCTTGACTCATTTCACCCCACTTTATGAAAATTGTATTTGGAGGAACCCTGAAAGTTTCTTTTTCTTGTATTCTAAAACAAGGATTGCCATAGACCTAGGGAGACTTGGGCATCTTGGTTATGCAATAGGCTGTATTCAGCTTGTACTCTCCACATCCTTAGTCCTGAATTTGGAAACTCGGGTCAACGTTTGGGGTGATAAATGAAGTGGAAGGTGTTAGGGAGATGGTTTTGGTGGTCGAAGAAGTAGAAATGGATGTGGTAGATGAAGAGGCAGAAGGCTTCACGAGTACTGAGGGGTCAATGAATTTAGAAGACAAAGACGTCGGAGCTTCCCTATTGATAGGGACTTGGCATTCTGAGACACCTCGTAAGTTGGTACAATATTGGAACGAATCAAGGTCTCTGTATATAGTAATCTCAGTGCCTTCAAAAGGAAACTTCAAGCATTGGTGATACGTGGAAGGGATGGCTTTCAGAGCGTGGATCCAAGGTCGACTGAGTAAAATTTTGTATGGCAGGTCTAAATCCAGAACTTGACAAGTGGTGTCGACAATGACTGGCCCAATTCAAATTGGGAGTGTAATTACACCCCGAGAGGAACGTTCTTCATCATCATATGCCTTGATAACAATGCTTCTTGTGGCTTCTACGCAAGCATCAGAAAAGCCTAGTGCCTTGACCAATTTTAAAGAACATATATTCAGTCTTGCTCCGCCATCTACTAAGACTCGTCTGACCTTATGTTTATGAACAAGGACTTTGATATGAAGGGCATCATTATGGTTGGATTTGGATGATGAATAGTCTTGGTCAGAAAAGGTAATATGGTGGGGAGTCATGAGATATCCTACCATGGCTTCGAATTGGCTGACATCAATATCTTGGGGAATGGAGGATTCTTGCAATGTTTTATCTAGGATGGCCTTATGGGCAAGCGAGATGCGTAACAACTCAAGAATAGAGATTTGTGCCAGTGTTTTTCCAAGCTGGTCAATAAGATTAAAGTTTCCTTTACATTGGGATTGCTTATTTTGTGGACGCAATTGCGACTGTGAAGTGGACGGGCCAGCTATTGTTACCTTTGGTTGTCTAGGGGGAGGAGGGCCAGCTATGGTGACATTTCTGTCGCAAGTGGTGACATTGCACGCAGGGGCCTTTCTAACGATGACCATGCAGACATGTTCATCAGTTTTTCTAATGTCATGTATGATAGGTCCCCCAGAATAGTCATATCCAATACGAACATGGTTGGCTCGATTACTTGTATTTGACGTAGAAGGGTTTCTAGAACCATGATCCTGCAGTGGGTTTTTGTGTATTGTATGATCTGAATTAGAAGAAAACTATGGTCCGCCAACTTCAATGATGCACTTTTCAATAAGGTCCTGTACCATATTTTTCAATTCTTTACAGGAAGAAGTTTTGTGTCCTTTTATTTGGTGATAGTCACAAAATGCATTATCATCCCGCCAAGATGGTTTAAACTACCCAGGGTCATATGGTTTGGGGTCCTAAAGTGTGATGACACCATTCTGAAGGCATTTCTTGAGGACTTCTTCAATAGGTTCACCCAAAGGGGTGTATGTGTGACCTCTAGGGAATTGTCTTGGTTGTCTAGGCTGCCCTTGAATTTGATTGTTTTGATTGCCTTGGTTATTTTGATTTGTCTAGATAGCATTAGTAGCATAGGTTTGTGTCATCATCTGTGTTTTTTGTGATTGTGTCCCTTTTAGGTTAATCATCGGACCCATAGTGTTGACAACCTTAGCATCGACTACACCATCGTTGGTAACATGTTTGTTCTTAACCCAGAATTTGGTTTTGTCAGTAGAAGGAGGGTTTGCATTTGTTTTTTTAGGACCGTATTTTAGTCTTCCTTCAGCTATGAGGGCTTGTTCAACTTGGACACATCATTCAACTAGGTCTGCAAAATTTGTGCAAAAATGAACACACAAGCCATTTTTTAGTAGGCCTAATAACGTTTGTACGAGCATGTCAACTTTTTCCTTTTCAGGTATGTCTATATGATAGCGACTCACTAGGCCCCTCCATTTTTGAAAGAATGGTAAAAAGGTTTCACCTGAATCTTCTTGTGTGAGCTGGTAGAGATGGGTAATGGAGGTGTCTGTGTCAATGTTGTATGTGTAATTTTTCATGAATTTTTCAGCAAGTTCTTTCCATGATTTTATTTCGGGTTGCAGTGTATAGAACCATTCTATGGCTAGTCATGCGAAGCTTTTAGGAAATAGTTGCATTAGATATGTGTGCTCATGAGCAATACACAACTTGTTATGAACTCTCTAATGTGGTCAAGTGGATTTTTTTTACCCTTGTACTTGTTGAAGTTTGGAGCCACATAACCATGTGGAAATGGTGGCATGTACAGTGTTGTATCAAAAGGATATAGACATAAGTCGTATGGCATTTGCATCTTCTTGTTAGAATTTTTCATATTTTCCATCTATTTTTGAAGGTCATCCACTCTTTCTAGCAAGGCATGTACAATGGGATCATTAGTTACCTAAAAGTAAGGTATGTTTTGATTAGGTGTTTGCTGATATTTCCAGTTGTGAGTGGGAATTTGTTGTTGAGTATGAATCTAGGATGAGTATGTGGGAATTTGTGACCCAGCCATATTTGTTTGTATTTGAGGTATCTAGAATCCCTGACTCATTTGATTGCCAAAGTTACACATTTGTTGCGTCATTTGAGTTCCTTGTCCTTGTTGAAAGAATTGTCCATGTAGCATGTTGGTGTTTGTTCCTTGGAAGTGTCCATGTGGTATATGTGTATTGTGCCCTTGTCCATGTGGGATGTTCATTTGTGATGATGTGTTAATGCTGTGCTGAGGGCCTTGAATGAAAACACATTGTGAGTTTCGTCCAAAGGGATTAAATGAGGTTCCACTATAAGGATGTGATGAAGATGCCCCCATTGTCATAGTTGAAGAGCCGAACATAGGATATGAGGAAGTGGTGCCTACTGATGTAGATGCAAAGGTGGCTCCTATTTTTTGTGAAGATGATGTGGATGTTGTAGGCATGGTCTGTGAAAAGGTAGCTCCTATTGTTTGTGAAGATGACGTAGATGTTCCTCCAGTAGATGTTGTGTTGGTTGAAGATGAGGTGTTTTGATTTATGGTGCCACTAGATGTCGCATTAATAGTGGTAGTGGCAACTTGCATAGTAACAACAATGTTATTGATCAAGGTATTGTTCTTGTCATGTTGGGATGTTGTGTTTTGTGTCATATTATTAGGAGAGACAGGTCATATGGTATTAATGTCAAATCCTTTTGGTAATCTTGTGCCTTGGTTTAAAAGCATAGCAAGGTATCTATCGGGATCGTTCAAGACCAATTCTTCTACAAACGAAGTGACTTCAGGATTTTGGGCTGCTACCTCTAAGTTTTCAACATAGACTTGTCCATTTTGATCTCTTTGTATGAATCGTTCAAAAAGTGGATTTTGAAAGGAAGTTGAAATGTTCATGGAAGATTGTGTGTTCAAATTTCCAAATGGGTCATCAAAGATCCAGTCATTGGGATTGATGTTGTTGTTGGTGTTGTCAAAGTCTTGTCCAAAGTCTGCCATTTGTCTTTTCTTTCTTTGAAGTCTTGTTTCCACCATCAAAGAGATTGCTCAAATGAAGATGATGACAATGCAAGTATGACACTAGTCTATGTTTTTGTCTTCTTGTGTGATAAAGGATGACAATGCAACGAGATGACAATGTGTACCTAAGGAAATGTGAAATGTCAAAAAGTGAAAGTGACTGTTATGACTAGGATGACAATGATGACAAGGGGAAAAATAAGGACTAAGATGATTATGTCAACTAAAGAGGCAACTAATGCAAAGTCTAGGTTCAAAATAACAACTAGTATGAATAATGTTTTTGTATTTTTTTGGGAATAAAATATG
>VDFB02000002.1:155704482-155716335 GCA_007258455.2 Sequoia sempervirens | reverse complement strand
CTTTGTTGTTTTGGAACATAGTCTAATTAGGGGAATAAAATTCATTGTTTGCTGTGATTGTTTGTTTTTGTGTTACCCAAGGGGGACATTAATTTGTTTTCACTTTCCCCTTGCACTTTGTGTGAGCCTGGGGAGTAGTTGGAAACGGTTTCTGTCTTCTTTTTAGTGGGACCTGCTTGGGGTTTTATCACCCCAAGGGACGATTCCAACCACGTAAAATTCTAAGGTATAAGAAGGAGGGAGAACGAAAGTTGTACCCTAACCAAATACTACTATAATTGCTGAGTTACCGGTTAGCAGTGATACCTAGATAGACTTGAAGAGAGTTGGAACTCGTTTCTCTGCAAGATCTCGCCGGGTTCCCGACCACGCCTTATGACTCGGCTGGTGTTCACAACAGTGCCTCACATGCACCGAGAGTAGATCTTATAACTCCTAGCCCAGCATCCTAGATTAAGACCTTGCCTAGCCATACCCTTAATATTAATCATAGGATTGTGCTTGCTTGAAGTGTTTCTCATGAAAAATCTGTGAAATCTTTGATACTTTGGCCTTACTTTATCATTTTGCATCCTTGCCATAGCCTTTACCATCAAAACCAAGCTTTGTCTTACTACAGAAAGGCGGAAGTGCCCCTAATTCTACTACAGAAAGGCAGAAGCGCCCCTAATTCTGCTGCAGAAAGGCAGAAGTGCCCCTGATTCTGTTGCAGAAAGGTGGAAGCGCCCCTGATTTGCTATAGAAAACTATCAACGCCCTCGATTTTTGCTGCAGAGGGGCGGATTTTCCCTCCTAAGCATCTGAAATTGCCCCATTTGGGTCCGTGTAGTCTCTAAACCATCATTTAATCATTCCCAACCATTATTTCATCATACTAGGCCTTCATTTTGTCACTCTAAGCCTCCCAAAACCTCCATTGGGTCTATTTAAACCTCCATCTTATCATTCCAAATCTTTGTTAACTATTTTAAATCCCCACTCACTCTCCACAATCATCTTCAATCCACCCATTCATTCTAATTTCCTCGTATTCCATTCAAAAGTCCATACCATCAACTAGCAAACATCATAATTTTACCGTTTACATCACCAAACACCACTCATAACCAAACCGCCTTAAACTTGTATTACAAAGTGGTTACCCAAATTGACCATAACACTTGAATTTGATCAATTCGCTTCCATCTTGAGGTGAATTCGGTGTCGTAAGTTATCATCCTCGGCCCAATCAATCCATTCTTATCTTAAGGTGGATTCGGTGCCATAATCATCCTCTTAATCAATCAAAGCTCTAGGTCACTAAGGGTAACTTCCTTTGATCAAGCTTAAGGTCTCTCTCACATCTTTCATCATCCAATCATACCCATCCAATCATCCAAATCTATCAAAACCAATCATTCGATCAAATTGTCCAATCAATCAAATCACATCCGTTCAACCAATGCTATCCTACTGATCTTAATAATCCAATCTAATTCAATCAAAATCCAATCTTTCCAAATCCAAATCCGATCCCATCAAAATAAAAATCAATCCCAGCGCATCATCCAATCATCCTAATCTGAGCTTTTGTCCAATCCTGATATGAGCTTGACCAAAATCCTGATTTGAGCTTTAATCCGTTCCCATCCAAAATCTTTTATCCATCCTCTTTATCTTGTCATCATCATGAATCCTAATTCTCCATCAATAGTAGTCAAGGGAAACCCTAATTACGTCGATAACGATAACGAAAGTCTTGTCGATCAAGAAGAATATGACATAGATCCCCTTGATGCTATCATCACTAGTAAGCTTTCTCCACCCACTTTCCACAATCCAGTCACCCCTTCTAGTTATCCCATCATGTCTTCATCCATGACTAATCATACTCCTTATGCCACCTTTGACAATGGATATCCAGTATCTTCTTCATCCCCATATTTGTCATGTCCTTCATCTACATCATCCTCTTATACAACATCTACATCCTCTTATCCTCATCTTCCATCACAATATTCCTATTACAATTCCCCATCCATGTCCCCCTATCATAATCCTCTTTCCCAATCCTCCCATACTAATCCTACACCCACACTCTTTTACCTTAATCCTACATCCACATATCCTCATCCTAATCCACCATCCCAATACCCTTATTATAATCCATCCCCCACATCCTCTTGTCCCACTACACCACCTATATCCTCTTGTCCTAGTCCACAATCCATGTTCCCCTATCTTGATTCACCACTCCAATATCCTTACCTTAACCCTCCATCCAATCCTAGTCCTCCATCTACTCCTAGTCCTCCATCCAATCCCATTCATCCATCTACTCCTAGTCCTCCATCCAATCCTAATCCCCCGTCTACTCATGGTCCTACATTCAATCCCATTCCTCCATCTAACCCCAGTCAACCAATCCATAATCCCTCATCCATTTCTACCACCCTAGCCAAGCCAACCATATGCAAGTCTCTCATTTCAGAAGTTCTCCAAGGACTCATTACAAAGAAGCCATCCCCAACTCCACATCTTGAAGTCATGGAACCATGCCATCTAGATCCATCATCCACGGTCACTAGTGATGAGATCCTTCTTCATACCACACCTATTATTGATGTTACCACCCCTAATACTACTCAAACCATTGAAACCATTGAACCCACTAAATCCATTAAACCCCCACCTCCTACTCCAAGAACCACCGAATCCATTGAAGACACCTAATTCCAATCTACTCCCTCTACTCCTAGATCCACCCAAATCCAATCCACTCCTCCCACCCCTAGTAGCACCAAAACCCATTCCAATGAACCTCATGAATCTTTCATCCCTCCATCTTCCCACTTATTCCCAATAAGACTCTCACACATGCCTCCCAGACACGCATGAGTCAGCCAAGAGTCTAATCCAAAGCATGCCAACATCCTCTAGATCAAGATCCTACCATCCCATCTAGTCCACCCCAAGATCAAGGGCCTCCCCCATCCATTCCATCCCACAGATCCTGTCATTCAAGCTTCTAATCGCTTCCATCTCCATTCTATCACATGAGCCTACTACCACAAATCCATATCCTATCATGGCCTCCCACTCCTCTCCCTACAAGTGTTACCTCATCATCTCCTTCTCATGATCCCCATCATCACCTAAAATGCTATCTCACATCATTGTATATCCCCTTGGTCCTCTCACACATTCTTCCATGGTGGTCTCCTCGCAGAAAAACAAAGCATATACACCAAATTCCTCCTCTTCCACCTAATAATGAACTCGCATCATTCTTCCAGAATAACAAAAATCATGTCCTAGATCGAATGCTCAAGAGAATGAACTATCAAGGAAAAGGTTTAGGCCTTCATGAGCAAGGTATTATAGAGCCCATCCAAACTAAAGAACATTTGTATCTGCAAAGTCTTGGATGTACTACTCATGACTCGCAATCTAAAAATGTTGGTACAACCTCTAGATGTCATCAACGAGCCTTTTCCAAAAGAAATATCGACTCTTCCCATCGCCCCACCAGATCATATGTGGCCATCCCTCCTCCTCTATCGTATCACCTCAAAACAACTGTCCATCTTCCTCCTTCATCTGCTCCATCCATTTTGGGTCCTTACATCCCTCCATCTACCATGCCCATGTTTCCTCCAAGTCCTACAGCTATTCTGGGCTCCTATATCCCAAGATCACCTCCTCCATCTCATCCTATCCGTCCCTTCATCCATTCATCACCTATCCATCTCATCCATCATAAACATCCCTCTCGCATATCCCATAGTCAGGATCAACAAAGGCATATACCTAAACATCCTCCATCTACACATAATCCCCATACTCCTACCTCCATCACTCCACATCATCCATCTCCTCACACCCATCCCGTTGCTACTAAAAGCACTTTGGTTGTTAAAGAAAAAATGCATAAATCCAAGCATCCACATGAATCTATGGCTCCCCATGTCCCCTCCAAAAGACATGGTGAAGAAAAGAAAAATCTAAATATACATCAAATCCATAGGCCACAAAGGCCCACCAAAGCAAAGATCAAAACCATGTGGATCCCAAAGAAAAAAGATGCAATTCCATCACATGAAAAATCAGTAAGAACATCCAAAGTCGCTAATCCAAAAGCTCATCATACACCCCTTTCATCTCCTAAGTCTGTTTTGGGTCCTTATGTCCCAAAATTCACCATTCCATCTCCTCCATTATCCCCATATTCTCCATCCCTTAATCCTCTTATCTTTTCACATCCACCACCACATGTGCCAATGTTGGTCCTGAACACATCTCCCCATCACATATCCACCCCATCATTTCATCCATACCCTTTGCAGCATCCCATCCATTGTCCCATGTATCTCCCCTCTCAAATCCCACCCTCATGCGTAATCCATTTAGCCTAATAAGGTTGTACCAACATCCAACAGTCACTTCAAACATGGGCTCATAACACCTTGATCCTTGTCACATGTCTTCTAAATCTGCTTATCCACTTCCTTATCCTTACCCATCTCCTTCTGCATGACATCCAAAAAGTCAAAAAATCCACAAAATAATTTTTTTTTTTAAAAAGAGAGAAATAATTCGTCCAATGGTGAAAACTTGGCAAACAAGCGCCTTGGATAAGTACCATGATGAAAACCTAGCAAATAGGCATCATGCGTAAATCCCCATCTGCACTTGGGGGCAACTTCCTGATATGCATTCCCTCCATCCGCTATACTTCCAGCTATGCACCCGTCTTCTTATTATCCGTCCTCTTCATAAATCCCCCCATCCCACCTATCTTCCGCATCCTACCATCATATCCCGTTTATCTCCCATTCCCTCCATCCTTCTTGTAATCTTGATCAAAATAGGGGCACCTATCTATGCATGCTTTGGACACCTATTGGTATACATTCCTTTCATCCATGCTCTATCATATTCCTTAGCCACCCATCATATCCCCATCTAGTTATCTCCTTTATCTTCCCATCCACTTGTCTTTTATCCCTCATGCCTACTGCCATTCCCTTCGTCCATTTATCCATCTATCCCTGTCCATCTCCATCCATATTCCCCTATCCATCCCTATCCATCCCTTCCATCTCCCATCCATCTTCCATTATCCATCTATCCACATCCATTTCATCTCCCAATCCTTCTGTCCCTATCCATCTATCCTAGCATCCCTTCCATCTCCCCATCCTTATCTTCGTATCCATCTATCCTAGCATCCCTTTCATCTCCCAATCCTTATATTCCCATCCATCTATCCTAGCATCCCTTTCATCTCCCAATCCTTATATTCCCATCCATCCAAACAATCCCTCCCATCCACCATCCCTATATCTCTATCCATTCTTTCATCTTTATCCTCATACCATCTCTCAATCCCTTGTCATTGGTATCTGGCTATAGGCCTCCCCCCCATGCAACCCAATGCCATTTATCTCATTGTCATCACCCCTGCTTCTCTTGCACATCTTTCCAACCTCCTATCACTTTTCATCACTCATCTATCTATCATATCATCCTCCCAAGTCATTTTAATGCTTTGGATAACTATCCCATCCCTGAGCTTTATCTGATCATCATCATCCTATCCAATCCAACAGGTCTATCCTATCTTGTCGTATCGGTCCCACCTTTTTATCCACTTATCCTATCATCATCCATCATCCTTTATCCATTGTTTGCCTTTGGTCTTGTCAAACTACGTTGCCCCTGCGCTTTCACGTAGGCAAGGTCGATCATTTGATCCACCCCCGGGGTTCCATCATCGATCTTCATTGTCCACTTTTCTCTTCTATCGTCTACCATCAGTCTTTCTCCTTTTGTCCATCCTACCTTTACCATCCATCAAGGTCTCCATCTTGGTCAGTCGTCCACCTTTCACAGAACTACGAGGGCTCTGCGCTTTCACGTAGGCAAGGCTAATCCTTGATTGGCCCCCGAGCCCCTAGGTCTTTAGGGTGTGTCAATCCCATGTTTCATCTTCCTTGTGTCATGCCATCAAGCTATGCGCTTATCTATCCAGTTCTTCACAAACGAGATCCACTTATATCAGGAGATCCAATCGATTTTGCGCATCCCGCGTCATAACGATCTTTTAGTTTCGTATCCATCATCTTTGGTCTCAACAGGATGCATCCTTCCTAACAGACCTCATCAATCCCATCTATCCCCTTGATCCTATGGCAAAGGACATTTGACATTGATTGCGATCTTTTGATGCTTTTGGATTTTGTTTATCTTTTGAGCTCCCTATCATCACTTGTCAAGGCCGCCATAATCCATCATATTATGGAGTGTTTTGATTGGTCAACATAGGGGCATATCTTGATCTTTTGTTTGATTGTGTCTTCTTGGTTGTCCCATGTAGTACCCACCAAGATCCCCGAGGTCTTGTGTTATGCTAGGGCATCCTTTTGTGCTTGTGGTTATCTCAATACCTGGCCCGACCAAGGTCATCACGACTTTGGAGTGTTGGAATAGCCTTCTTATCTGTTGTGTTTGTTTCATGCATTAGACACTAATATGCCTTGGTTCCACATACCCTGGCACTTGATGTCTTATGCTATAGCAAAAATCAGTGCTCCAAAGATGGAAAATTGCATTTCAAATTGCATTTCATTTTCCATTTCATCATCTTGCATGTATCCCCCATCCCTTCATCCTTCTTCACAATCCCCCCATCCCTCCATCTTTTTTCCTATCTCTTCACCATTTCTCTTCCCCCTTGTATTCCTCTGTCCTGCCCTCTGGCTCCCCCCGCCCCAGCCGGGCGGAACCGCCCCCGGTCGGGGCAAAACCGCCCTGCTGCAGTGGGGCGGAACCGCCCCCGGTCGAGGCGGAACCACCCCGCCGCAGCAGGGCGGAACCGCCCCGCCCCAGCCAGGCGAGCTACTTGATGGGCGGCCGCCGCCCGCCCTTGGCCGGCCCAGGCGCGGTCCAGGCGGGGAGCCGCCCGGTCCCGAGGCGGCGCGCCTGCCGTAGCGGGGCGGAACCGCCCCCAGTCGAGGCGGCACCGCCTTCGACCGGGGCGACTACGCCCTGGAGCGGGGCGGCTACGCCCCTACCCCGCCAACCTTTGACCCTCAAAATTCACATTTTTATTGTCTTTTTCCAAAAACCAATTCTGACCCATTTTCTTATTTTTCCTAACGAACAAAACCCATGTGTTGAAATTTTCAAAATTGATTTTTGATTTTTACACCGACACTTCCGGAGGCCATAACTTTTGACTCGGGTGTCCGTTTGAGCTGAAATTTGATGGTGGTTGCGTTATGAGATAATAAGTGGATTTCCTACCGGTTTCTATGAAAGCCGTTGGAACCCATTTTGACACATTTTCAGGGCCTCAAACTTTCATCTTGACACTCAAAATCCCAATTTAGTGTTTTTTTCCAGCATTTTGAAAAATTGTTTTCGCTCATAACTCGAAATGCATATCTCGAATTTGGGATGTTAGTTGGCAATTCATCCTATCTCAATATTGAGTATTTCTTGGACAAAATTTGGACTCCCAAAAGTCTATCCATGAGGTTTCCTAAAATCGCAAAATTTGACAATTTTTGAAAATTGCCAAATTGGGAAAAATCTGATTGTCAACACCTTACGCCTTTTAAACCCTAGAACTCGGTGTAGAATCAATCCAATCATATCCTTCAATCATTCTAGTCTTCAATCCAATCCTCATCTGATCTTTAATCTTATCCCAATCTGAGCTTAACCAAACCCCTAATCTGAGCTTTCGTCCATCTGCAGTCCAAATCTTTGGATATCGAACCAAATCTTAAGATCCTTCTCTCCATCTCACATATCAATCTTCTCCTCATCTGTTCAATCTCGTACAAATCACCTAATCAAATCCTTGATCTTGTCCCTAGTCTCGTTACCCGACCTTGACCCATCATCATCATCATCCATTCCAAATTATCCTTCCTATCCCTTTGGTGTTGTTTTGGGATGTATCCTTCCCTCATCAACAACACTTTCATCATCATCAGGAGGTATTCTTCCCTATCCTTTAGTGGTGTTTTGGGATGTACCCTTCCCTTATCAATACCACTCAGTGGGATGTACCCTTCCCTATCCTCGTGTTGTTTTGGGATCTTTAATTCCCTCATTGACAACACTCCATCCATCATCAACCCATTTTGGCTTGTACCTTGACTGGGGCAACATCACCTTTTGAAATCCATTTGTGCTTCATCCATCTCCATATCACTTACTCTCTTACCCATCACCTTGCATCATCTTCCTCATCTCCCTTGCATCACATCATCTATTTCGAGAGCACACGTGTTCTCTTCAACCCACATGTCCTCTAGGGGGCATCCATGATCCTACTCTTCATCTTCACCCGTGCGTCTTTCTTCCTAGTCATCCCTTTGATGGTAGGACATCTTCAATCTAACCATCTTCTTCTAGGTTCTATATTTTAATATTCTTTGAAATGATGCTACTTCCTTGCTTTTCATCTCCAAGAGGGGAAAAATGTAGACATCCAAATTTATCACTTTTCATCTAAACATCCTCTTATCCGAGTTAATTAAGTAATATTACTATTATTTAATTAATATCTTTAATTCTGCCAAATCCCTAAGGTATTTATTAATTAAATACCTTACCCTCTTTAATCCCCTTTTCATCAAATGAATTAAATAAATATTACATTTATTTAATTCCTCCTTAATCATTTTATCTAATAATCTAATCCATATCTAATTTCTTCATTAGGGATGTGCACATACTAATCGCGGTTAGGATGTGTCACATCCCTCAAGCTTTTTGCAAGAGTTGGCTACAATCACTATCTTCTAATTCTTGATTGTTAATGTAATCAAAACTTTGAATTCCCATCCCATTTCCTTTTATTCCACCCTTCCCTTCATCTTCTGAACCTTTGACTTTGTCCACATCAAGTCACATGTGGCTCCCACCTTTGGGGCTGTTGTCTTATCCACAGTTCTTCCAATCATTGTGAATTTTTTAATTCACTTTTATTCCACCAAATTCTTCCCCATCTCCCAATGTACTTTACAAGGTACTGTACTTCCTCCACCTCATGGCCACCTTTTTGACACCTCACTTACACCTCATCTTCTCTTGGCCACTTCACCATCCACATGTCAAGATGTGAGGGCTTGTGGATTCTCAACCCACCATAGCCCTTCATCTTGACCTTGTTGGATCAATCTTGACCGTTGAATTCTCTAGAGAATTCAAATTCTCCTATAAATACCCCCTCCTGAAGGGAATTTTCAACACTTAGCCATTTTATAACTACATGTTGCCAATTTGCATTCTCACTCATTCACTATCATCTAGCCATTCATTTTAATCACTTTGCACATTCAATCTTTCATTTAGTCATTCAAGAAATCATCTAAGGAGCACACAAAATCATCCCAAGCAAGGGCCAATCAAGGAGACATCAACAACAAGGAAGGTGAAATCGTTTGTGTCTTGTTTTGTCTATTTTCCTTCTTGTTTTATCACTCTTTTGGCTAATCTTGAAGTGTCCTTAGTCTTTTATCACTCGCATTTTTAAGGTATTTTGCACATTAGAGTAGGGTAAAATTCTTAGGATCACAGCTATAACCCTCGTTGATGAATCTTGTTATCGGCAAGACAATAAATATCGCCAAGTCCTATTACCGATATAACCCCATCATAGCAACATTGAGTGTCGGCAGGACTTCCATGAACTCACCTCGATACATCATCAAAATCCATCTTCGTTGTATCGGAAAAACCAAATGAATGCTCCAAGACATTTCACCGATGACTTAGGTCTCACCGACAATCATTTTGTGCTTCATCGGTATAACACACATGTGCTTGTTATGACTTATATCAATGAATATTTTCTCGCAGATAGGGTCCACTTTTCTGGGAAACATGTTGAGAATATTTTAGATTCCTTTTTGATGCTCTGGAATTGCACCACGGTCGATAAGACACAAATAGACCTGATATGACTCACCACGATGCATATTGTTTTGCCAATGGGATCTTTTTGTCACTGAGACAATGAACTTCGTCCTGTCGATATGTGTCTTTAGATGAAATCATATCGGTATGACATTCCCGAACTCTTTCCGATAGACTACAAAAGATATACATTAGAATAAAATGCTTTATAGATCAGGGAGACCCTTACCATCTCTTGCCGATATGAATTATACATTGAAATATTCAGGGTTAGATGGATTCTATGGGACCACATGACACAATATGGGAAAAAATGTTATGAAGAGAGGATTCTTGTGCTTATGGTAAGGACTTCTTTAGAAACTCATGAATATAAACAACTGTAAAATTTTCAAATTTTTACAGTTCTAACATAGTGGATCACTCATCTCGGTTGTATTCCTTCACCGATTTTGCTACTAATGGTGCTTTTGTTTCTACAGCTATTCCTCACACTTCAAGTGTGCATCATCATTCAAAGGATAGATTTGGCTTCTTGAACATTGGTGTTCTCACTTCGGATCTTGTTCTCTAGCCTTCCATTCCATCTCCTCCCCCTCTTATTGCTATTGTTGTGGCTACCGATGTGGCTTCTTCTATTTCAGTGCAACAAGATCCTGTTGATCATCCATCTTTGGAGGTTTCTATTCAATCTTCAACTACTTTGACTTCTTCATTGGTTGATGTCACACCTGCTTCTGTGGAGACATCTCGGGCTACACCTATTCCACCTTCAGAGATTGCATTCATTCGGTCTCTTCCCTCTCACTTCTTTCAAGAGATGTGGTTTCTTCAGTCTTATTGGAGCTACTTCATTCTGGGGGGGGCTATGTGGCCTCTTTCTTCCTCTCTTATGGGGGGCTTCTTTCATGTATCTTTGTGATGGATGGTGTCCTTGGGGGGTCTTATGGAGTCCTCCATCTTTCATCACTTAGTTAGTTTATTGCATTCTATTTTGGGGAGGAGTTTTGTTCTCATGTGGTTTCCTCCTTTACCCCGTTTGATTTAGTTTGCATTGCATTTGTAAATGAGTACCTGATCAGGCCTTGTTGTTGGGACTCATCTTTGCATAATAATTTGCTTCTCCCTAAGTTGCACTTATGGGGGGGTGTTGGTGTAATTAATTATTTAATTACACTTTAGCATAAGTTTACATAGGCATATTTTATTTCCTAAGTTAATTATTATCCTTATCTTATTGAGTTGTCTTTTTGCTCAAGATAAGATTAGGGTTTTGCATTATTGCATTTTTGAAGGCTTTTGTATTATTTTTAAAACAATTATCTTCAATAATCATTATTTTGGTTTTTGCTTGCACAAAACTGCTCTGAGGGTTTACAGAACATCTCTTCTTTTTGTTCTGAATATTTGTTGCATGTGATAGATGATTGCTTGCGGGTGATTCTTGGGGACTGTGAAGTTGATTTTTCAACTTCTACACTATTTGTACCTTCTGGCAACTAAAAAAAGCATCAAAATCCACAAAAACATCCCAAAAACATCTAACCAGGACCCATTCACCCTTACTGGTGAATGGGTCCCTATTAGCTAGTGATTTGCATTTTTTGGACATTAAAATCTTAATTTCTAGCTTTTGTTTGGTGTTGTCACTTTCTTGTTTCAATTTCTTGATTTGTTGTTCCATCAAATTCATTACATTTAGCTTAAATTGCTTCATTTTAGTACATTATTAAAATTCAAAATTTCATTCAAACATTTCATTTTTAGCTTATTGCATTGTGTAATCAGTAAATTGCATTTCATTCTAGGTTATTACATTGCCCCTTTTCTATTCTAGTGTTTGTGCACTAGGGTTGTAAAACTTGTATGAGCTTTACAAGATGTAGTTTGAGGCTCATGGCATCCCATGATATCTCACTCGTCATGGATCTTGGGTTT
>VDFB02000002.1:155516762-155704382 GCA_007258455.2 Sequoia sempervirens | reverse complement strand
ACTTTGTTTTATATAAAGAATCTATTCTTGTGGAGAAGAAGTCCTCTAAAATTATTTTCATTTCACACTTCTGAATTACAATGCTTTAAAATAAAATGAGCTTTTTCCACTTCTCTCAATGATGATTTGAAAGATTTTCATAGTTTTTTTTTTAAATATTAGAAATTTACAAATTGGAAATAAATTTAATTTATTTGAAATGGAAGAAAATAGATCTCCTTAATGACTTTTTATTTAGAATATTTTAAGATTATGTTAAAAAAATTATCCCACTTTTGTGCATTGATTTATGTGCCACACTCAAATAGTGTGTGGACATGATGCACTTAGGATTTTAGTGCCTAGAGGGTAGAAAGGAGATGGTGGATGTTACATGGGTATTTCTCCTCACCTTGTGATGAGTATTGGTACTCAGGACCATAAAGCCATACTTGTGTGTTATTGTAATAATGCTCCTTTCTCATCTCTAGAACCCTCATCCTTGTAATTATTAGATTTGGTATTCAATGAGAAAATTATCTCTAGCCATGTGTTTATTATTGGATGAGACCTTGATTATATTTTATGTTATTACATGTGTTGTATGCTTGCTATTAGTATATAGGTGCTATTGTGGTATTTAAAATTTCCCATATCCATTCCTCCCTTTCCTCTAAACCTTGGGGTTCAACATATTTATGTGGCAATTTTGTCCCCTTGAGCATGTTTATTCCCTGACAAATTGATTATTATTATTGGAATGCGGAATCAACATATTTATGTGGCAATTTTGTCCCCTTGAGCATGTTTATTCCCTGACAAATTGATTATTATTATTGGAATGCGTAATATTTTGTTTTGTAGTCAATTGAATGTTATAATGTATGTTGCAATGATTGATTTATTGGTTGACATGTGTGTAAGCCCTTCTCCCTTATTTGGTGTGCGTGTGTGCGCTTGTAATTAACTAAGATTTGCTAGCATGGTGGGGTGAACCTATAGGTACTATGTAGTTGGGTGGCATGAAATCACAAATGGGGTTTTACAATATCTTGGATGAGCTTGGAAGGATGTGAAAGTAAGGGTATTCTATTCCTTTCCTTCAACTTTATCATATTTTCTTTATGTTTTAAATTGTATAATTCAAGACGTTTTAGTCCTTTCATGTAATTATATATTTATATTAGAACCGCCTTAGTGAATGGATCATAAACTACTCACATAAGTGGTGGCAGTGTGATTATTGTTTTTATCATGCTTCGATATTGGTGTCAAACATGCATGCCATTTATTTATTTTTTTATCATTATTGATATATTGGTTAAACTTAATCTAGAGAATATTTGGAGTTGGGTTTAAAATGAATGTAACATGATAGAAAACATTTAATTATAATCTCTTAGAATGTATGCTATTTTTTCATCTTCTTGTCTTGCATTTGTTGTGATAACCACCTCAATGAGGTGTCACTTTGAGGTTATCATTGTGGTTGGATGGTGAGTTGGTTTGTTGCAAACATTCTCATTCATCCCTTATGTCTTTGGACTCATTTTAGAGTCCCTTGTAGACCATCTAGTCTTTGGTAAGTGTCTCTTTCATTCAGTTGTGCATTAGAGATTGAGTGTGGTCATCACCTTGGTCTCCTAGTTGTTTTCAATATTTTAGAGTTCATGCTTGTATTATTCTTGTTTTTGTGAGTCTTAGAGGTTTTCCCTAATTTTGAGACTTAGAAACAATCATCTATTCTATCTCTAGCTAGGACACTAATGCAAAATAAGACTATAATGCAATTTCTGGGCTTTGATGTATTTTAAGGACTTTGCACATTTTTAAGACTCTAACATACTTATGGGAAACCTATGGATTCATGTTAGTGCCTCCCTGACATTCTATTTCCATTATAATACATTGTAGTCCTTAGTTTCATCAAAAAGCATGCTCTTTCATCTATTTCTTTGAGAAACTTTATTTATCAAAGTTGTTCACCTAGGCCTTATGGGTATTCCTATTTGACATTTGGTTCAAAATTTCCCTTGATTATAAATCATTTCATATTTTTATATTGGGAATCATGCCTTTTCTTGAAAGTGGGATGTTGTTGTCCTTGTTGGTGGAGTGATTATACCTCTTGGTAGTACAACCTTTGGTGAAGGTTTTCCCTTACGTTTGGGGGTTGTTTGGAGTTTTGTAGAGTGGATTGGAGGTAGTTGTTTCCTTCATTCTACTCCTTGTGTAAACTGGTGGTCATTTTGACTAATTAAGGTATGATACTTCCTAGTTATCCCACCACTTGTGTAGATCTTCATTGGTGTTGTGGATGTCGTCAAGTTTGTCAAATTATGGATTTGAGTTGGATGGTTCCCTCATTCTACCCTTGTGTTGTACTCATGAGAGAATGTGGTCATGCATTCGTATCCAATAATCATTGTGGTGTATTTCCACTCTCTCATAGGTTTATTATGGTGGCCTCATCATATGATAGTCAATCTTTCACTAGTAGCTCCTTTCTTAGAGCAATGGTGATGCTGTATTGTGTGTGTTACTTGACACGGCACTAGTTTGTATGTTGGTGCATAGTGTGACATGTTATTTTCATAACATGAATGATGAATTCATTATAATGGTTCTTCCAAAAAAAATTGGTTCGCTTTAATTTCCTTTGGGTGTGGTTTGAGGCATTATATTTGACATTACATTTGGACAATGATAACTCCATGATATATGTTTAGTTGTGATGCACCATCTTGAGAGTGGGAATATTATTGTTTTAATTTAATTATGATAATTATTATAAAAATATTATGTAGGAAACTTGTTCTTCTACACTAAGTAATAAGTAGGAAACTGAACTTATGTTCTTTGTATTCCCTTATGAATGTGAATACCCCATATGAATTTTCATGTTGTGTTGTGAATATCCTATACATGATTTGTGTAATTATGGACTAATAGTATTGGGTACCCATCCATGGATTGTGTGCTTAGCTACAAATATGGTGGACTCATGTTTGTGTGGTTGCTTGTTTTTACACACTATTGAGAGCCAACCTAGGGATTGATGAATTCAATATGTGTGGATTTAAGTAGAAGATTGAAAACTTAGGAAGTTATGGTGACTTTTTGTAACATTGGCAAGGAACCTTGATAACCATGCCTTTCTAAGGGAGAGTGCCAACTAATTCTGATTAAAGAATGAACCCTTGAGTTGTCCATAGTGCTAGATTATCACACATTATTTCCTAATGGTACTATCAACATTATGCATATACTTCTTGGCATAGGTTTTCTCTTAATTTGGTACCTTTATTCTAAATTTAGCATTTACTATATTATGAAAAACATTAGTATAATGATAGCGTTAGTAATTATGGAGATTGCAATTTATTTTCTAGCATGTTAGAGTATTATTCATGTATCTAATGATTATGTTATTATGATAATTACATATGAGGTATGAACATACACCTCATTATTGGAGCCAAATTATCCCTTTTTAACCACCCAACACCTACCATATACCTTTATCATGATTAAATTAACAATATTATGTAATAAATTAGTTACAATATTAGTTAATATTAATGTATGATAACATGTTGCTCCTTTTGTGTTAATGAAGATTTTAATGCTTATGATCGTGGGTATAATATATGTGTTTTTGTAACAATGGGTCATGTTCAAGAAAAAGAGGAGTTCTAGAGTGTTATATTCATAGAACTTTGGAATTCTCAAAACATCTCAAAAACTATCACAAACTAGCTCTCTACGAGAGGATTTTAGAGATAAAAGTCTCCTATTTTGCTTGAAGTTGTGAATTTCCACTAGATTATTAGTTATTTGAAAATTAGGAAGAATAAAAGACTCTTTTTTATGATGGTTCTCTTAGTAAATTAAATTTATTTCATTTAATGTAATTTATACTTTTACTTATAAATCTATGTAACAAAATTATAATAGCATTAATGCATGTCACCATGATGCCATAATCTAGGAAGTAAGACACAATTTATATATCTCTTTTTGTTATTCAACAAAAACAACTTGACATTTGATATTTGACACCTCTAATGCATGAAGTAGTATAGAATATCTTTTAGCTAAAAATCTTACTTTCCCGTTTCAAGAAGCACTCTTGCATGTTGTTAATAATTTTGCAAGTAGAAAATTTTAAACCTCTATCGAACTAGACACTTAACTGAAGGATTGAAGTGCATAGTAGAGAACTAGTTTATTTTTAATTGAATTTATGTCTACATAGTTGTGATCATACTCCTTATAACCTACATGTTTAATGTTATCTGTGTTACTGCTACTATCTATATTAATTTTGTTATTTGTTATGTTCTTGTGCAAATTTATGTTTGTGTGAAAAAGAACTCTATATCATGCAATTTCAAAGTATATTGTTATTTCCATGTTGTGGGAAATGGCATCTTTTAGAAATATAAATATTTTCCCAATTAGTTTATTACTAGCTTTTTATTTTGTGCAAAATAAAGAAAAGAATATAATAACTTAGATTTTGTTACCATTAGATCAATAGTTATGGAAATTTTATTTTGTTGGAGTAGAATTTCAATTAATTTTTTATAGATTATATTTCTTATGCTTTCGTATATTGTAATTATTAAATTCTCTCTAGATAATATTCTTTTCCAACATAAGAATTCCCTATTTTGATAAAATCTAGTATAAATTAGGAAATCTAAAATTCTTCTACAGACAACCTTGGACACCACCACAATTGATACAATAATTAATCAATTAAAGTTTGAGACTTGAAAATAACTCATCAATTACCATGTTTGCACATGTTATTACATGATTTGAGTAGATATGATTACACACCACACTAATGTTCAACATAATATAGGTGATAATGATGTGTTTTTTATGGTAATAAGTTGGGCTTGAGGATACCATTCTACGTATTTATACATGAAGGCACATTTGACACTATTCCTACATGGTTGTTGAGTAGTGATGTCAATATGCTTGTGCACACATAGTGAGGGCCTCATGTTTTCTATGATAGGTTGTGTTTGATAGCACATGATTGTGTCTTGCCATATCAACTTCTAGCCATGAACCATGTGTCTTGGGTATGTCTTTTTTGTAAGGTGCATTGTCATGCCATGTGAGGATTTTGTGTGTTCATATAATAAAGAAAACATGAAGGAATATTGTTAAAGTCAATATTTACAACATGTGTCCTAGTTGTGTCTTTTGTATGAGGCATATTGTCATGCCATGTGAGGCTTTTGTGTGTTTATACCACAAATCACACATGAAGGAATACTGTGATAGTTGTGACCATGACTTCTCTCCTTCCCATGTTAGTGACTTGATGTTAGTCATATAGTTATATAATGTGAAAATTCATGGGTCGTGAACTTGTATTTCAGTTATTGGTGATATTTTTAACTTGCTTGTGTGAGCCAACAATGTTTTTTTTAATCTTTTTCTAAAAAAAGTTTAGTCACAATTTGTTTTTGCTTCCATATAAATCTTATAGTAAAATTTGATTTATTGTTGGAATAATGCATATTTATTTAAATTAATATTAGAATTAGAATTATTTTTATTGGTATTTATGAATTTGTAGTGGCTAAGCTAAAAAAATTGTTTGTAGTTGTTGGTCTTGTGTTGTGATGTTCTTCTCACCATGTCAAGAGAGTCGGCCCCTAGTTGAGTGTATATAAGGAAGTACACACAAGGAAATTATTTATGATGGGTGTATGAGTTATTATGGGGTAGTTGTGATCCACTTACCTTCCTAGTGATGTTATTCTTTGACGACCATCTCTTGGATGATAAACCCCTTACAAAAATAAGAGATATATCACTTGTGTCAATTATATGGAGGGCCCCCAGGGGTGCATGGCCTTGAGCTCGTAATTGCACATGGTTCTTGTATAGTTAGTTACTTGGCACTAGTTATTGGTTACTTGGTAATTGGTGGTGATTGTAGCACCCCATGGACCTATATGTGAGCTTTGTGTTATTATCGCTATGATGTGGAATGAATGTGTGTTATAATGAAAATTTGTATTGATTATAACTACATATGGGTTGTTAGAATTCAATTATGAAACTCAAAGATAAACAAAAAACA
Source organism: Sequoia sempervirens (assembly GCA_007258455.2). Taxonomy (NCBI): domain Eukaryota; kingdom Viridiplantae; phylum Streptophyta; class Pinopsida; order Cupressales; family Cupressaceae; genus Sequoia; species Sequoia sempervirens. Next base: position 155,698,288 of record VDFB02000002.1, on the reverse strand, counting down.
ACAAGAATCACAATAAAAAGATCACACCAATGAAGCAATTTGAAAGAAGATAAAACAAACAATCAATACCTTAGACCTGCAAGACCTTCAAGTTGATCTCCATTGTTCTCCTCTTTTCACCTTGGAGAAAAGTGTTATGATATGCTCTTAGATTTGCACAAAGCACTTTGAATATGATTGCAAAAATATTATGATTTCTAGATCTAATCAGAGAGAGATTAATGGTATGGATGAAGGTTGGTTTTATAGATTTGGAGATATCAATTAGTGGTCAAGATCTGATGAGAGACTGAGCAAATCAATGGCTCAGAATTGATGAGGAGTTAACTAACTCCCTGATTGGAGATAATTGATTGCATGAGTCAGTTAAGAGAATTAATTGGAGAGATAAGTGAGACTAAGTGTTAAAAGACTGAATTGATGGATTAGTGAACTTGGAGTGAGTGGAATTTGACTGGATTGATTGATTAGTGAACTAATTAGATTGATCAAAAGACTAATCTGATTGAAGAGTAAAGTGAGAGTTAGTCATAGTTAACTAGTGAGGTGGAAATGCATGAAATTAATAATTAATTAAATTAATTAATTATTAATGACATGTACAAGAATAGATACATTAAATAATTGAATAATTATTTAATTTTGAGATTTGGGGAATTAATTAAATAATAATAAATTATTTAATTAATGGAAGAATAATTAGTAAATTAATTAAATAATAAAAATTATTTAATTAATAGAGGTAATTGGTGAAATAAGGTAATTTAATTAGATAACAAAATTATTTAATTAAATGCAAAAGATGGATTGATGATACTTAATGATGGAAAATGATTATGTTTTGGAATAAATATGTTAGTCAGATTTAGGTGTCTACATTTAAAAAAAAAACAGGTTAAAAACTTTATTGAATTAGACAAGCATTACAAACCCAACAGAGAGAAACCCACCAAGGGGTCAAACAAGACCAAAAATTAGTTCACACCCAAAAACACCTCATATCCTCCATAACCCACTCCTCAAGATCAAGAACCAAATCACCAGAAAGGTTGTCCCAATCATCCACATACCAGGGTCCCATCCTCTCAGTAGCCCACCTAGCCAAACCATCAGCCACCTTATTCCACTCCCGAGGAATATGGCGAAAAACAATAGACTCCAAAGAAGAGCACAAATAAACAATATGCTTAACCACTACAACCAACTGTCAATTCACATCTTCCAAATGACACTTATTCAACATATCAATAACTACCTGAGAATCAGACTCACAAACAATCCGTCGCCACCCAAGGCCAACCGCATGCTCAACTACCAAAAGAATAGCAATAGCCTCCATGAGATTATTAGTATTCCAACCTATATACATAGAGAAAAAAGAAAACCACCACTCCCAAACTATCTCTGCCAATGCCCCCCAACTCTAGCACGCCCAAGATTACCCCTAGAAGATCCATCCGTATTAATTTTCAGCTCCCCCTGAGTAGGAGGACACCATTATCCAACACGAGCAACCCTCTCACGACCACGACCACAAAGCATATTGAAACAAATTTCCTTTGCCCCTCTCAACGAGACCCAGAGCATTAACCACTCCTAGATCCCCAAGGTCAACCGAAACAGACTGTTGGATTTAGGGAACACTAAGAGGGGGGGCTGAATCAGTGTTCAACAATTTTGACTTTCAATTTAGATCTTAAATCATTTTTAACACATGAACAAAAACAAAGATGCAAGCACATAAAAAAAATGATCAAGACACCATAACACCAATATTTTTACGTGGAAACCCTGCTAAGGGAAAAACCACGGTGGAGGTTAGTCCACAATATTATACCTGTTAAAAGTATAGCCAAAAAGGGAATGCACTTGCATTCAGGCACACTGCCTAGAGCTCACTGTTCAAAATAAGAAAGGATCACTGCCTTACAAAATGTTTGTGATTAAAATAAAAATGAACTAAGAAGATAGCATCTACAAATGCCTGGATTCAGTTCCGGTGAAGCTCATAAAATAGATTTTGGACCTTCTATCCAATTCACACTTCTGCTTTGCTCTGCTCTGCTACAACAAGCCTTCTACTGCACAAGCAAAAATTCACTCAACAGATCTTCTGATGTATGCTCATACAACTGCTCTGAACTTTTTCGCACACACACATTCTTACAACATCATGCACACACTTACAAAAATGAATTACCAATCTCATATATATATATATCCGCTATCAAAGATTTTAATCACTTAAGTCGGCTTCAACAAAACATGAAATATTCTCCAATAGTCCGCTCAAATTACCAATTAAAATTAATGCGCACCCACACAAGTTGGCTAGACTATAGCTGGGACCCAAATCAAAATTCCCAACACAAGAAATATTAAAACAACTACTCCTTATACATCTGCAACATGCTATATACACCAGGTTGGCCATAATGAGAAAATAAACAATAAATCATTCTACCGGATCTCTTAACTCATACACTGATTGCTGCAACACCACAAAACTTAACAATAAGGTAACATACATGCTTAACAAGCTTTCCTAGGGATCCAAAACATAAAATAATGATCCGGTGAAGCATATAGATCGACTGGTTGACCAAATACCTTGTTCTTCATACTTTCTGTCGGTAACACACTGCCTACTACAATTTCTGCCAGTGTAAGTAGATCCTGATCTGCGGACCACATTAATGACTCTAGTTGCCATCAATGACAACACTAGAAGCCATAAACAATCTCCCAAAGCCATATGCCAACACAGACAAATCGCACTTCACAGTCAAAGTCTCCTGAAGTACACCCAGAATCCTCATCCAAAGTTGCTCAATAAGCAACTTCTTATATAATTTTTTTTCCCTGTTGCGCTCCAACCAAATATGCCAAACAATCAAACTAGGACCAATAATCTAGGAAATACACAGAAAAGAGGTCTTAGCAGGAGGTGACCCCTGTCTCCTCAAAAAATCCTCTAAAGAAGAAACATGACCATACGGTTGGCTCCAGAGGTGCCAAATAGCTTTCGCGAAAGGACATTGAAAGAAGAGGTGGGAAAAAATTTCACCTTGCTTAGCACAGATAACACACATGGAAGGGCCTTGAAACCCCTACTTCCAAATATTTTCCCAAGTAAGGAACTTTCCTTGTACCACAAGCCAAGAAAATAGATTACACTTAGGCCAAGAAAATTTATTCTAAACATGTTTCCACCAAGAAACCTCGAAACTCCCAAAAAATTGCTTATCCAAAACTTGACAACTAGAGGCAACCGAGAATTTACCTTTCAGATCAAGACCCCAAGCCAGCACATCTTTCCCATGAAGAGAATTACAAACACAATCTAAAAAAATCTTAGCAAGCTCATGACGATTCTCCTCTGAACCACTAGGAGGCCACTCCAAAGGATCCTTCCATCTAGACACAAAATTATGTCCCAAAGTCTGTTGAGATTTGAAATAAGCCACATGACACCACCCAACATCCATAAAATGCTAACACAAATCCTGCAGGTGAGGATGAGAAGATAAAATGGGAGGATGTCCATCCCAAGAATTGTACCGGAAAAGAGCATCCTAGCCACTATTGCAGATCCAAAACAACCCCTGCTTAACAATCTTGGCACCCCTTTTGAGGGTTCCCCAAATCATAGAGCCCTCCCCCTCCAAGCTAAATCTGGCAACCTCAACACTCTCCACCACACCCAAATATTTAAAGGTGATAATTTTAGCCCACACCTGATGCTGCTGTGAACACCAAATCCAATACAATTTAGTAGCTAAAGCCTGCCCATTTAGATCAATCCAACGTAAGCCCGAACCCCCTTCCTGCTTCAACCTACAAACAACATCCCACTTAACCAAACTCCACTTCCTATGAAGAAGATTTCCAGACCAAAGGAACTGACGAGACAACCTCTCAAAATCCTTGATGAAGCTGGAAGGAGTAGAGAGAACAAAGCATCTGTAAAGGGGAAGAGCCTAGACCATTGACTTTAAAAGAGTCACTCTGCCTGTCGATGAAAGCCACCTGTAAGTCCACTGAGTAACTAAACTTCGAAACTTATCAATAATCCCCTGCCAAAACATTTTAGGAATAAAATGAATAGCAAGAGGGATACCAAGATAAACAAAGGGGAGCGAACCAATCTGGGAATGTAGAATGTTAGCAAATATGCTTTGGATAATCTTCAGAGTGTTGAAGAAGTAAATAAAAGACTTCCCCTCATTAATACACTAACTTGAAGTAACCAAGTAACTGTCCAACACGTTGCACCATCTGATAGCCTCCTCAACCTTAGCCTTTCCCATCAAAGCAGTATCATCCACAAATTGAATATGGGACTAAGGGGGAATAAATTTCCCCAACTCCAACCCTAAATCAAGTCACTCTCTATCTCTACATGAGGCTAAATGAACCTCCCCAATCCCTCAACAAGCATGATGAACAAATAGGGAGACAAATGATCCCCTTGTCCGAGCCTCCTGGAAGCACCAAAAAACTCTGTGGGAACCCCATTAATTAACACTAAAAAGGAAGAAGTAACACAACTCTTAACCCATTCAATCCAGGCACCAACAAAACCAAAAGCTCCAAGGATCTTGAATAGAAAATCCCATTTAACCCAATCATAAGCTTTAGCCATATCCAACTTGATAAAAATTGACTTCTCCTTAGAGGACACCATAAAATGAATGGTCTCCACAACAATAATGACACCATCCATAATCTATCTACCAACAACAAAGCCCCCTTGCTCCTTAGATATTAACCCACCTAGCCAAGGTTTCAACCTCTCAACAATCAACTTGGTAATGATCTTGTAAACAACATTACATAAAGTAATTGGCCTAAAAATATCCAGAGAGTTAGCCCCATCCATCTTTGGCATGAGAGCTAAAAAGGTTATGTTCATAGATTTTAGCATTTTCTTACTCATGAAGGACTCCTGAACAACCTCCAAAAATTCCAACTTGACCACTTCCCAAAACTCCTGATAAAATTCAATTGGGAACCCATTAGATCTAGGAGCTTTACCTTTTTTCATCTAAAACATAACATTCTCAAGCTCCGACATGGTAATAGGAGTAAGTAGAGATTCATGCATTTCATTAGATACCAAAGGAAAAATACAATCTAGAATCCTAGCTTCATCTTCCTCCGCAGGAGGCGAATCCTCAAAAAATAAAGCAGAAAAGAAGCGAACAAATTTAGTAGAAATAGAAGCAGAGGAGGACATAATCTCCCCATCCGATGACAAGAGAGAGGAAATAACATTACCTTGTCTTTTATCCTTAACTAAATTTTGAAAGAAAGAAGTATTTCAATCACCTGCTTGGAGCCATTCAATTCGAGACTTCTGTTTCCAAAAAATTTCTTCTCTTAATTCCCACTCCTCAACCTCCTTCACTGCAACAGCTTCCAACAAACCAAGCTCCTCAAAGAGGCGCTGGTCACAAATTTTCCTGGTGATCACATCTAGATTATCCTGAGCATTTTGTTTTGCATGAAACACATTACCAAAGTGCTACCTATTCCAGTGTTTCAACATGTACTTCACATATTGTAGCCTTTTGGAGAAAGAGTACATAGTAGTACCATAAGCTGACTTACCCAAACTCCACTAGCCAAGAAGTAGATCATTGAGGGACTCATCCCTAAGCCACATAAGTTGGAACTTAAAAGACTACTTAAAGCAATGTTGGGGTAGCTCAACATTAAGCTTAATCAACCAATGATCAGAGCCCCATCCATTCAAAATCTCCGAGCTAGTCCTCCATTTGTCTCCCACCCAAAAACTGGAGACCAAAAATATATCCAATCTTTCTAAAATAGCTACATCTCCACTTCTCCTATTATTCCAAGTAAAGACTCCATTGGTTGGATTAATGTCAACCAAACTTAGGAGAGCAACATATTCCTGCAAGAGCCCCGAGGAAGGCTCTAGGTGAGCACTTCCTCCCCTCTTTTCCTCTAAAGAAGTAACAACATTGAAATCCACAACCAAAACCCAAGGCAGGTAAGGATCCAAAGACCTCACATATCTAACATGATCCCACAACCAAAATTTACTTTGAAAGTCAATCGGAGCATAAATGTTAGAAAAAAGAACTCTCTCTCTTGACTCAAGATGAGAAGCAACATAAGAAATCACACCCCTGCAGGAGAGCCACCAAATTGGATTGAATTTTTGAGGATCCCATAAATAGGCCACCCCACCAAAGCTACCAAGTGCTTCAACACATTGACATTGTCCACTATGCCAAATCTTCAAAGCCACACAAAGCATACTATCAACTGATAAATTAGTTTCTTGAAGGAAGACCATATTAGGAGAATGAATACGAACTAGATCCCGAATATCTTTTTGTCGATGGACTCTATTCATACCCCTCACATTCCAAGAAAGCACAATCATCGTTGAGGTTGGGAGAAGTGAGCATCAATAGTCTTCACTGAACTCACCTCAACCAATGTCTCACCAACTAGCTTAACTTTTTCTTGATCCTTCTTGCAACCAACCTTAGAAGGTTTCTCAGGAACCCCCCTCTTGAGAGACTTTTGTTGTAAACCCAAGGCAAGGGAAGAAGACTTGTTTTTACCCAAGTCAGGACCACCCCACACCTCATAGATAACCCCACTAGCATCAAGAGAACCTCCAAAATACACAATCACCCCATCGCCCACATCTGGAGCTGGAGCCGAAGGAGTCAAAATAGAATCCACTTGAAGCCCCTATTAGGCTAAACCATCTTGGGAAACACCGCAACCTGCACCCCAGGTAACTCCTTGGAAAAAGAATCAACTATCATTTGCAAGTCAATATGGAACCCTTCCTCTTGAACTAACTCGTCTAGAGCCTCAAATCTATTAAAAGTTTCCTCCTCTTTCCGATCCTTGAGAGATCTCTTTTGACCCTACCCACAATTACGAGACATAACCAGAACAAAGCCATCTTTATCTGCAACCTCCCCCTGCATGGGAGCTTTACCTTTTTCCTCCCTTGAAGTAGGCTCAGAGGTCACATTACTTATACCAACCACACTAGAAGCATGAGGACACCTTTGTTGAAGATGGCCATACTCATGACACAATTGACACCTGAAAGGTAACGTCTCATAATCTAACGGTTGAGCCCAGGAGCTAGAACCAACCATAAAATTTATAGAGTCTGGTAAAGGTTGACTCAAATCAATCTCGACACATACCCGTGCATAAGAAAAAATAATCTTATTCAAAGTTTGCTAAGAAGGGCCAATAGGTTTTCCCAACACCAGAGCAATCAATTGTAATATGTCACTTATCCAACATTCAAGTGACAGTTGAGGAAGATGAACCCATATGGGGACATTAGAAGGCAACTCTTCTACTGAACTAAAGCCAACATGCCATGGTTTTAAGAATAAGCCAACTTGATTGTAAAAATAAGGCCCACCTTCAAACTCCCAGTTTTGATTAGAGATGCTCGAAAAATCCACTAGAAAAAGTTATTCGCAGCCATAAAATATCGAAGTCTCCTTCTGGATTCCATATCTTACGGATCCAAGTATCCAAGAATGGAAGAGAAACCCTCATCCCCATAAAATTGTAGATCAAAACATGCTTGTAGTAGTAATCCAGATCATCCACCACTGCCTCTGATTGGATCACCAACACCGGACAAGCTTTGGCTCTCTCCAAGCACCCATTTACCTTCTGCAATTTAAAAGTGCCGGTTTGAGGCATGCCCACCCTAAAGGAAGATGGAATGGAAACCTCAACACCATCTGTCACCATAGTTGCATCCCCCACCCCCTTGTCCAAAGGCACATTCGTTGCCATTGAAAAACTCAACCCACCACCACCCCATTTGAAACTCCCCCCACACCCAGCCAAGACTAATCCACAGCCCCATACCGACTTGCATGCAAGGGACACCATAAGAAAAAAAGAGAAATGGTCCCCTTCTACATCAAAAGATGCCAACCACACACATCGACCAAGGCAGCTGCTCCCAAGACAACTGCTCCCAACACCTGGTATAGAACACCAAACACTCAACTGAGAACAACAACCACACCACCCATGCCTGCACCTCCCGCAACCACATGGAGAAAGTAAAAGAAAATGAAAGAAATGAAACTAGGAAACAAGGCACGCACATTCAGGCCGCCATGGCCCCTCGAGATTAGAATCAGACCCACGCGAACAAGAAAAATTCCAATATAACGAGCTAGGGCACACACGCCCTAGCACGCCCTCGGTCGCCTCTCAATGCCATCCCTTATCAGGTGTCTACATTTTTCCCCACTTTGAGACAATGCATTTTTATAGCGTTGTTTCAAAGAATGTGTGAAATAATTTGTGATGACATGCCCTAGTTTGTCCTAGTGAATGAAGAAATGGAGGTAAGATGCCCCCTTGGGAGTGACAAAAATAATTTTTTTGGATCAAACTCTTGAAAAAGAGTGAATATGTTGGAATGAATGAAGAAAATGGTCAATTAGCAGAAGAATAGTCATGTGGATGTGAAGGGAAATATGAGATCCTAGAAATCCATCTAAGAACTAGTATATGCCTCTGGTATCTTTCATTTTTTATTCTTATTTCATGATCCAAGCATATACAACTATGTCTTAAAACAAAAATAGGCACAATTTAATTTCCACCACATTAACCCTTAGAGGAAAGAAAAGTAGTTTTCAAATCTAGGATAATTTCAACAACATAATGACATGTAAATTAAAATTTAAAGAATATAAGAATAGACAAAAGAGAAAGAACACAAATATACATGGGGAAACCCCTTTCAAGTTAAAACCCCACACTCCAACAATACAGATCCTCTGTATTATCAACAACAAAATAGTTACAATACAAATACTAATTATATGCTCATGTGGGCTTGAACCAATGTATCTATTTGTAACAACAATGTATATATTTACATGTGCAAGCTCATAGCCTATACTTGGAGATTACATTTTTCTCTTCTAGAGAAAATTTGACAACACAACCCCTGTGAATCAAGCTTCTCTCACAACTACTCTAGCATAACACCTATATTTATAGAGTATACAGTGTCTAGGATAAAATTTTCCTTAAACCCACGCCCATGCATGAACATGCAACAAGAAAGGATCTACATGCAACAACATGCAACATGCACATGCAAAAAAACACCTGTCAAAAAATTTGGGTATCCACATTCCAAGTTTGACTCAACTAGGAATAGAAAATGCATCCATACACAACTCCCCTTGCAATTAGCAACATCCAATCTTGATTTTTCAAAGTGGGCACCAACTTCCTCAAAAATAGGTACATTCCATAGTTATCAACATGCCTTGACACATGTCACCACCGTGCAACTTCGAGAAGTTCTTAGAAAGATTCCTAGGACCTAAGTAAACTTAACATGTAAATAGGAATCACTAGTGAACTAGTTAGGTAAAATACCTATTCACACCAACATTATGCTTTTGTTTTTCTCTTTCATAGAAGGTCATTTTTGGTTTTGCAAGTGATCCTGGGAGCTTGAGTCTTTGAGCAACTCTAACAGTGATGTTAATTGAAAAGCTATTTTTTGATGTTTATGATCGACTAATGTTACTAATTAATAAGCATCTTGGTGGTTTCTATATCATACACATTCTTTGATATGATTTTTTTGATATGTTGCCAATTTGAATTGATTTTCCTTTAAGCAAATACAATTGTATGAGTTAACATACATGTCTAATGATGATTTTTTAGTCCAACTCACTACCCACATGGCATTCTGATTTATCCTCATAGCCTTTTTCATAGTAGTGGGATTCTTCCTAGCATCCTAGTACCCTACTTCATGTTCCCTCTTCACTCTTTTTTATCACCCTCTTGACCTGTTTTTTCTTCTTTCCTTCAAAAACTACCTTCTATCTTAAGCAATACTGGGAATTAGGAGACCTCAGACTCACTTAAGTGAATCATTTTAAGATTTAGGTTCACCTAGGTAGCCTAACTTGGTAAGAGGGGTGACCAAAACCTCAACATGGGTGACCCTATTGTAAGTTGTCATGTGCTTGAGTCACTTTCATTTTGTAGATTTTTCTCCAATTTCCCTTCTAATCACCAAATTTTTTCTATGATTTATTTCTTTCTTTCATTCATATTATTGTCTTGATTTTACCTCTCTTAGACATTACTTTGTTCTTATATAAACTTCCTTCTCCCATTCATAAGAGATATATAAAGAGATAATACATAGAGAAGAGAAAAATAGAAGAAAATTCTTGATTGTAGAAGCTTTGAACAATTTTGCTACTCTCTCCATAGGATAAAAGGATTGTTCAACTACCTATTAAAGTATTTGGTCAAAGCTTGTATCCCTTCCTCTAGAAACTTAAATCACCTTTAGAATATTGCTTGCCTCTTTGGGATCCCAATCTTTAGTCAACATATATAGGCTCTAACCTTACCCATATAATACAAGAAGTCTCTTCTCCTTCCTACCAAATCAATCACAATATTGATATCCCATTTTCATATAATAAAGTATAGACCCAAGGTTAGGAGAGGAGAAGAAACAATAGATAAAATTTGGATCCTTTGAGGATCCCAACCATAGTAGTTACAAAGAAATTTCAAAGCATCTTCCAAGTTCTTTAATTTCAAAAGCATTTCCATATGAAATTGTTATTTGTTTTATTAATTAGACCACACCAATCTTCCTATGGAATGCAACACTTTTTTGTTGTTTCTTAGTTAGTTTAGAATGTATTTCCTTGGGTATAATTATATTTAAATTATTTTTTGTATTTTACAAATAGATTAGGATGCTTCTTTGAATTTTTTTCTTGAAAATCAAAAGATCCAAAAATATAATATAATTTGCATGTAAAATTTATATAAAAATAATTAGTTGCAATTAGACAATTATTTCACACTTTATTTCAAGAAAAATAAAAAGGAAATAAAAAAGATTATTTTATATATTTATCATTCTTAGTTACAATCTTACAACTTTCAAAAAGCATGAAAAACAACTAGAAAGAATCCATTGTTTCCATCATGAGGCATTAAAAAAATAATAAAAATCAAACAAAGAAAACATCATAACTCCAATAAAGCAAGAAAACTCATCAAATTTGGTCTCCCTTGAATCTCTTATCTCTCACTTGTATTTTAATGCCAGATGTGTCTAGGGACCAAAGGGGATTAGATTGAATCATTTTTGGATAGAATTCAAAAGAACACCCCATTCTTAGGCACATGCGAGAAGATAATGAGAAAATATGGATAAGGGAGGATTCTTGCACAAGAGAATGCCTTCTTGATAGAAATCATTAACCTTATCAATGTTAGAATCATGACACTAACACTCCAATGAGTTGTTAGGTAATGCCTAAACAAACCTATCACTTTGCATTCAACCCCATAAATCAATACCATAGTCTAACACTAGGCACTCCTTTTTGAAGAGGTGGGTGAAAGTGACATGATCCCGAATTCAAGCAATCAATTCCTTGTAAAGAGGGAAATTCATAAAAAATATCCATTGAACTAGGTTTTTCCATAAGAGCATGAATAGTTGGTTCATTCTATTAGCAAGGATAAAACACATATGTAGTTCTAAGTCCATTGAATCTATTTCAAAGTGAGTCAATTTAGAATATCACAATTATTCCATAGTGTAGGGTATTGATGTTGTGATGCTAGTGATGATGTCGTGTTACTAGGTAGTGTGAATGCACATATTATTATAAATATATGTATATTATTCCATTTAACCTATTGGGATCTCAACATGGCTACCATGACTTGTACTAAAAGGAAAGTGAGTGTCATCATGTTTGTTATGGATACTTAACTAGGTAAGGATAATAGCACATGAAATGCCTCATTTTATTATTTTTGTTGAGATGGTTACTATCAAGCTTACTATGGATACTTAAGTGGATAAGAACAATAGTATATAAAAAGGAACATATTATTTTAACTATGAAGTTCCTTCTTCCTTATGAGTGACTTAAAATTAGTCTTATAGTATCATAATTCACAATTTTGAAAGTTGTGAACATTTCTTTCTGTTGTTGATACATTTATAATTTATTTTGAGGGTTCGTAGCGATTATTTTATCTTTGTATGAAATTAGTTCAGCCACAAACCTTTGAAATTTTTTATTTTCATGTGGCTCTTGTGGTTGTTTTTGATTTATATTTAAAATTGCAAGTATATATTTACCTTATTGTTGGAATTAAGATTTCCTTCATTTGGTATTTTTGAAATTTATGGGGGCTAAGCTAAATTATTTCTATTTTCAAGTGTTGGTATTATATTTTCATGTTCTTTCCAACTATGTTTATGGATAATGACCTCTAGTATAATGTTTATAAGGTAGTAGACATGAGAAAAATTTGAGGATAGAAGAAAACATGGGTCATTATGGGTAGTTATCATCCGTTTATCTTACTACTAATGTATGTTATCTTTACCATCTTTATCTTGGAGATTAATCCCCTTAAAAATAGATAAATGAGTGATATGGAATGCATGAAGGGGTTCTTGTGAGTGCGATCTTGAGATCATCATTCCATTTGGTTCTTAGACCTTTGATTACTTGGAATTGATCCTTTGTTACTTGGTACTGCTATGATTACTTTGGGGTACTTTTGGACCTATATGTGAGCCTTATGTGTTATCTCTACAATGTGGATGAGTGACACATGTATTCTAATGAAAGATGTGATGTTTTCATGAATTAAATATCTTATATAAAAATGAATTAGAATGTGTAAATGCATATATGCTTATGGAAATGAATAATGATTATGCAATTATAGTATAATTTAAATTTTATTAATTAAAATAATATTATGAAAATAATAATACTTCTATAGCATCTATCTTTCTATGTAAAAAAATAGTAGATCTATATTGTAGGTGTATATTGAGATGACCTAACCTTGTGTGGTTTCTTGTTATCTTGCTTTCTTTGTTTGGTTTGCAATAGGTTGGTGTTGTGATTTAATCTACTATTAGGTGAAATATAGGAAGTTCATTCACAGGGGATGAGGACGTAAGGCCCACTATGAAAACTATTTCATTGTCTTGGTCTTGCATTAATTCTTATGATGAAGCATGTTTTAAGAATTGGTTGATTGAGGTAAATGAAGGACTTTTATGTCTAGTGTATGGGAAATGAAGTGCTCATGAGTATATGCTATAATATTGGTGGCCTATATTATTATTTCATGATTGAATCTATGAAAATTATTTGCTTTCATTAATTTTATAAGTTAATAGTAAAGTTATTATTTTGGGTCAACTTTATGAGTGGATTAAGTGATTATACATGAATTGATTAAATACACCTTTTGATATGAAGGTCATGATTATTATAAATGATATTAATAAGATGTGGTTATATGATTGAATATAATTTTATTAGTGTCACAATTTGATATTATTTTTATTACATGTTCTTGTTGAGTATTATGTATAGTGCTTCAACCATCTTGTGTTGTGAAAATACACTCAATGTGTAATCATAGGGTAACCAACAATGATTTATTTAAATATGAAAAATTGGGTAAATTTATATATGTTTGATTTCCCCATCTCACTTAGTTATGAGTTGTGATATGTGTCATGTTAAACCCTATGAATGGTTGATCTAAATCATATTTTATTCTATATTTGTAACATGAGTAATCTTGCAAATCATATGTGAGTGATTTGCATAAGTTTACTTAGATTTTATCATGCTTGTCTTTCTATAGTATTTGAAATGCCTGTGTAGTGTTTACATAATGGGCAATATTTTCTATGAGTCAAAAATGATTTTTATTGAATAAAATGATTTAACAAGTAGACACCATGAAAATAGATTTAATTATATTATTGATAAAAAAAATAAAAATCGATATAGAATCATTGAAATAAATGCATAATTAAATTGAAAGGATATTTAAAATGTATATTTTGTGTGAAGTTTGTTCAAAAGAATGTAAAATTCCTATTTTGAAAATAGCTAGTTTAAGTGGGAATTGGAGGAAAAAGCATTTATGGTGTTTTATGGTTTTAGAAAAAGAAAAGAAAATGGAATGTATTTCATAGACCACTTCTACATTCATTGGATGTTCTTGCTTGGATATTTGTTCAAACCCTCATGTTTATTTGAAGAAAGAAGCCAAAGAATTGGAAGGAACTTATTTGATTGTGCTTGAAAAAGGCTTTTTGTGTTTGCTTGTGGATTGCATTCAAAAGGAGAATCCCCATTATTGAAAACTTGAAAATTTCATTGTTGTTGATGTTGTTGTTTTTTTATACTTGTTTGCATTTCATTTGTAAGAATAATGATTTGACCACCTTCCACATTATGTGGATTTATATATGGTATTGGGATGAATATACTGGGATTATGTTTTAGGTGTAGATTTAATTTTTCTATCCAAAATTTATTATAGGTTTTTAAATTTAAAAATATAAATTTACCTTGAAACTATAGCAATTTCCCAAAAAATTATGTGATTGAAAACATGTGATATCCTTTCTCTCTTCTTTAAAAGGAATAGTTAAACTTTTAAAAATTTGAGTTTAAAATTTTGAAGAAAATTCATGGTTTGCCAATGATGGAATAAGAACTTTGCACGGTTTTTGAAATTTATTGAAAGTGATATTTGTGAAATTTAGATCGTTTTATCTTGTGAGATGATTGGTTTCCCAATAACAATGAGTTTGGTTGTCATTTGGAAATTTGTTTCATATTTTGAACTTTATTTTCTATATGTAGGCCATATTATGTATTTAATATCTTTAGAATTTTGACCTTCTCAATTTATTTTATTTTGTGGATTGATGAAATTATACATGAATTGACATGGTTTAGGACTTAATAATTTGTGTGATTTGTTAAACCTCAATTCATGTCCCTAAGGACTATTTTTGTATATTATCATTTTTGTTTGTTTTAAATCATTATATTTGATTGGTGCATATGGAATTAACTACAATGCCTCTAATTCCTTTTATGGGATATCTAGGTAGGATCACTTTGGTTGGTGATTGGAAGAATAGTTCTTGGAGATTTTTCAAATTATTATTTATCTTAAGAACCATCAATTATAAATAGGCATGTATCCTCAACCACCACTCAATTTGGATAAGTTTAGTGATGATACTCTTCAATATGACCTATACCCTCTTATTCTTCTTGTAAAATTATGTTATATCTAATTTGAATATGATATGAGTGTATTTTTGTATTTATGTGTGTTGTTGAACCCCACCTTCTTTTGTGCGAGTGTGTTTGATTGCTCAATTAGTCACCTCCTAGTCTAGAGGGGTGGGTCTCAAGGTCCCACATGTTTGGATGAAAAATGATAATAATTGGAGCCAATTGGACCCTTATCATCCAGCCAAATATTTGGTGATGTTTTGGAGAGCATGCAGGTAAAAGCATAAAGCTATACCACTCTTTATAAAGGAAACAACTAACACTGATCCAACTTTTGAACTTGAATCACTAAAAAGTGGCATATATGTTTTGAATTTTGAAATGATGTAAACTAATAAAATGTGTATTTTTTAGTATTTTTTATGTTTACATTTTTTTTGAAAAAATTAAAAAATTATTTGAATATAGCTTTTTATAAATTTACACTACAATTTTGTTGCTAATAAAATGCTGAAAAATGAAGTTACATGAGATGTCAAACTTTATATAGTAAAATTTATTATTTTTCCTTCAATTTTTTTGTGTATTTATAACTTTAAACTTCAGTGCATGAATATTTTCTTTTTCAATTTTGATAAATATATACTTTTAAATAAATATTAAAATGTGTGTATTGAAACACAACGCTTTCCATTTGACGCCAACTTCTAAATAAGTTATACATGGAGATCTTTGTGATCTATTATTTAAACTATATCTTTATATTGACTAATCATCGTATATGTTTATAACCCAATATTTTTTTTAAATGTGGTTATACTATTGATTACAAGATGTAATTTATGAATGTATTTATCATGTGAAGTAGGGTATTGTTATTGTATATGCTTAGCCTAAAAGTTTAATTTTATTTTCTAAAATGTTGACATGGAAATTGTTTATCATTTTCATGATATTGTAGATGATTGGAATTCATTGGTACCAATCATCCGTAATCACCTCATAATATGTTAAAGTCACGTTAGGTTAATTTTTTTATTTATTGCACATTAAGAATATTCATGTATGAATAATATAATTTCCCTAAACTTGGAAATGAGATTTTAGGTGATCTTAATTAATGAATATATTTCTTGAAAATAGAATAATTGATTGGTGTGTAACATATATACCTATCCCTAAGGGTGTAGAAGTAGAAGCTTATTTTTGGTTACACCTATTTTGCATTATCAATGTATGGGGAATTACCCCATTCACCTTTTTGTATACTTCCAAGCCTTAAACATTAGTGCTAGGGGATAATTATGGTGTAGGAACATTAGAGGGTCCTTTTTATATGATTAGGTCCAAGTTTGGACTTAAATATAACCTTTTTGGGGAAAATGAGTGTATCACCTATTCCAAATTAATTGTTTTGCTACAAGGGTGATTATAGAATAACTAGGGGTGATTTCAAAACTAACAAGTGGGGTGGGGTGATTTTGACCATAGGGTTGGTCTTCAAATAGTCAATAGTAAACACCATATTTATGAATTTTTCTAAAGAAAGATTGATCATTGGGGTTTACAATACCTTCCCATAAACTTTGTTTAATGAGGCTTTATGTCCTTTTATAGTTGTCATCTATTTTACATCATATATAGGCCCTAAGATTAAAATGACTATTATCTAGTTAGACTAGGTTGTGTTATGCAATCTCCCTATCATCTTATCTCTCAAGAAGATATTCTTATGGTTTGGAGTTGTTAAATTCTCTCCTTTTCAATATGAGGTTGTGTTTAGGGTTAGATTGGATGATAGTGATTCTTAAGGGCTCCCCTAGTTCAATGATAAAGTGTCTTTCTATTTTTTCTTTATTTTTAGTGAGAGATGATGAATGGTCAAGAAACCTATCATCATGTAAGAAAAATCTACCCTCTCATTGTTTGTTATGATGATGATTTTAGGTGGAAAGGTTTGATTATTCACTTGTGTGGACATATGTGTGCATTCATGATGCATTTTATGAGTGTCAATGTGTTGCATCACAACCTCCCTAAGATAATAGGTGTACATTGTGACATATTTTTGTTACAATTGTATCACAATTTTTTTTTTCTCTGTAACAAAATCTCGGGGTAATACATAAACTACAATTAGTTTGTGTTATGTGAAAAACATGTGTATTATTTTGTGTATTGTTAAACACATATTGTAAGATGCGAGTGTGATTTACTACATGTTCATAAATGCCTCCTTATCTAGAGGGGTTGACCCCAAGGATCTACATGGATAGAAGATAAGCTAATCATCATTGGTCATGCTTGATTTTTGTGGAGATGAGCTTGCAGGAGCTTGAAAGAGCATCAAATGACTTAGTCTTTGTTCATATTTTGTTTTATTTACTTATGAAATGGTTTATATGATGTAATTGAAGCTTGTAATTTAAATTTTATAGGTTTTTCAATCCATTTCTATGTGGATGAGAATACAACTTTGTAATCATTTAATGTTTATAGTATTGAGTGAAAGATAGGTCATGTTGAATGGTTAACTTTTCTTGAAATAGGGAAATTCAATGTATGAAAAATTTAGTATTGAGATATTTGTTATTGTTATATTGTAGAAATGCGGATATAAATGTAAAAAATTAGCACGAGTTCTCCCACTCAACACATTTTTTTGGTAGATTGTGATGAAATATATATAAAAAATCTTAGCATCATGTCATTTCAAGAGACATCTTTTCATTGACTTATTTTTAAAATAATTATAAATTATATGGTTTTGTGCATACATCAAGATATATGGGACATTTAAAAAAAATATTCAATTGTCTTTTCTATGCTCTACATTCTAAGATAATTTACTTTGATTTTTTTTGCCAAACCATTTAGATGCATATCTATGTTTTAATTTATTGAACAAAATTTTCTTACTATTATATGTTTGTGCATGCCTATATTTTATTGTGACATTTGATTAGATAATTTAATATTGTAAGTTTAAATTATTTTGTGTATGCTTATTTTTATTGAAGGTATTGTGTCAAACAATCCATATGCATTGCTTGGGCATCCCCATTGTGGGTTGAGGATCATATCAAACAACTCATGTGATATGTTTTCTTCCATGAAAAACATACACACCTTCTTGGGTAGTTGCAATATTCAACATTTAACAAAATTAATTTATCTTGTATGCTTAATGTTGTTAATACCCCTTCCATAGCTGCTAACATGAGCAAGCTAAGTAGTTGCTAGCAGAGGGCACAAGATTTAGATTAGTTGCCAAATTAATTTATTGACCATTTTAATTCCTTTGCTCAATCAAATATTTTTATCTATATTAAAAATAAATTATGGTGAGACATATGTTGGGGTTGTGGAACTTGACAACAATGTGTAACCAGTGCCTTGTTAAATGTTTTACATTGCTTAAGGGGGATAAAAGAAATTTGTAGACACTCCAAATTTACTACTATTTTTTTATCTTACCAATTTCCCATAAACTAATTAAATAAGTAGTTATTTAATTAATTATCCCCACAATAACCATTCTACTACCTTCTCGTAATTAATTAACTAAAACATTATTTAATTAATTACTCTTATTCTCATTCCTCCCCTAAGGTTGATTAATTAAACCAAATTAATTAAATAGCCTTAGCTCCCAATTCTTCCAACTACTCAATTCATTAATCCATGATTAGTTAATTAATTAAGATAAATTAGTCCCTCTTAGCATTTATTCTGATTTAATATTCTACATCATCATTAATCCTTGTCCTTTTAATCCTAACCATTTAACCGCCTACATGGATCAAAATCTAAGCCATCCACATCTAACATGTGTCCTCACTCCCCTCTTTCTCCCACATGTGAGACCTTGCTAACTCCTCTCACTTCTTTCTCATACATGTGTGAGCATGCTTAGTTGGATGCATGCTAATCCTCCACCTCATCCCTTGATCTTGACTCACCTCAACCTCTTCCTCACACGTGTGAGCATCATTTACCCTTCCATATCATCTTCTAATATTCCTCCACTTGTTAGCATCTCCTTGCATGTTATGATTTAATAAAATCTCCACCGTTAATGTTAATCTGCATCCCTACACTTACCACAAGACTAATAATCATCTCCATGGATCAAAATATTAACCATTGATTCCACTTTACATCTTGACCCTCCTCCATTCTCCATTGGAGAAGTCTACTTGCCCTCCAATTTGATCCATCCACTTCCATACTAAGTATATGGTGCTAATTCAAATAACCAAATCATCTATTACACCCTTAAGGTGTCTATTTAAATAACAAAGTACAAAGAGCATCCACATTTATCTATTGGAGCATATCCACAAATCAACAATGAAGGTATAAATATTGTTTTGTTTGTTCTTATATTGCATTTTGCTTATTATCTTCATTGTTTTTCTCTAAGTGTACTTTTATTTAAATTTTAGATTTGGTTTACTACTAATCTATTTGTGTGAAGTTCATCCAAAGAGTCTACATCTTTGGCAACTCTATTGAGAACAATTCCCACAATCCCATTAACATTTATTTTGTACCAGATTGACTCAATAATTTCACGCATAACACACTTACATTATGCTTTAATTTTAAATTTAATATTAATGACATTTTATTTTTAGTGATATTTCATTTCAGCATGTGAATACAATAGATTTGTTTCAATTAGTTTTGTATAAAAACCTTTGAAAATGAAATAGCGTAATGTGTTTTGCAAAGCATTTAGTTGGATAATTGAGATTTTTTTAATGGTGTGGGGTCCTTTTGACATATACTGAAAAGACAGACTGTCATATTTGGCTGAACAAAATGCGAGAGGTATTATTAGTTATAGATTTCTATGCTTCATGTGTGAGAGGATGTTGGTAGAGCTGTGTTTGGAAGAGTGCTGAGATCGTAGGCATTTTTTTTATAGAGGTAACAACAATACTCTTTATTCATGTGCTTGGTCTAATTGTTTTTGGAGAAATCATCCATTTTATTGTGTTGAAATCATTTTATCTGTTGTGACCAAATCATTTTATCTACCATGACCAAATCATTAGCTTGCTGGATTTCAATCATTTTGTCTGCTATGAGTAAATCATTAGTTTGCTGGGTTTAAATAATTCTATTTGCCATGAGTAACTCATTTAATTTGCTGGGTTTTAAACATTTAGTGTACTGAGAGAATCTTTTTAAATATTGGAGTGCAAATTGTTTAAGAGGGATTCTTTTTATGATTATCAACTCATGTTTAAACTTAATAATCTCTAGGTAGTCATCTTAAGTTTTAAGGCATGTTTCTTAAACTATTAATTTGGTGATTTTGTACAAGACAATTTGTTGAAGGTTTGTTTATATGTCTTTTTCATTTTGGTTGTTTTGTCATTTTGATTATTTGCTCACATTAAAAATGAGAATAAAATTTACTTTCACATTTGGATTTGGGATAATTAATTTACAAGTATTTTTAATCTTGAAGCGATACTTGCATATACTCTTTTCTCACATCTTTGAGCAATCTTGAGGATCAAAAGCAAGTATTATCTTCTTTTTCTTTTTAGGAGGTCTACTTAATGATTTCATCACTCTAGGGGATGACCTCAACCACATAAATCTAGTGAGATATATAAAAGGGGTAGAACACTATTTGTACCCCAAAGGAGTATTTGTCATTTGTCGTCCAATCTTGGCCTATGGGAATGGGGTAAAGTGAGCAATCAAACACCTTAGACAACACTCTAGTTCACAAATTTAGGCCTCATGTACTTTTGTGGTATAGAGGATACCCTTAGAGAGCCTTGTTTATCTTAGCATAAGATCATCAATTATATTTCCTTGTGATGTATTAGATACCACTTAGGCTTGAGAAATTATCCACATCATACCTCCAAGTGATAGAGGTAGAGCTAAATTTGGGTAAGGCCTTAGCCTCCAAAGTAAGGGGTGCATACATGGTCCATAACCTTGTATTCCCTAACTACTCACACCTTCGGTAGATGGTATATTTATGAACCCACATGCATGGATAATCATTTGTTGAATAATCTTAGGCTTTTGAATGTGTCTTCATTTGTTGGGTCTTGTGAAATACCGAGTACATGTTTGCAACCTTCAAACCAAGTCAAATTTTTAAAGACCAATTATTTTCTTGAAAACACAATCCAAATTGGTATCCTTAAAACAAGATTTTGAAGCCAAGGTTAGAACAACCATCATCCATAGTCTTAGCTCAACTTTAGACCAAATACATTCATCTTCCCATCTTACACACAAACTTGGACCATTATTGTTGGAGCACCCAGGAGCAACTGCACATCGAAAGAAACCTTCATGAGAGAGAAGAAATAGAAGAGACTATTTCACCAGAGATGAAAAGAATGTATTGAGACGTGAAAAAAATAATGTACAAGGTGCCTTAGAAAGGAATGAAAATATGTGATGGGTGCACAATTGCCCAGCACGGGAAAAACCACCCAATGATTAATTAAAAGAAAAAACTACCCCTAAGTTAACTTAAGAAAAATGTGAACGGTAAAACCATTCACTCTAACATCCCCCCTTAAGCGCAACTTAGGGAAACTAAAAATGCAAAATGAGATGCAAAAAATGCAATATGGGTTCTGGATACACAACCATGTTAGGTACCCATTTATAATGCAAACAAAAATCTCTCACAACCGGAAAGAAGGAGAAAAACCCTGTGAGAAAAAAACCCCTCTCCAAAAGAGAGAAAAATAGAAAAGAGAGAAAGAAGGAAGGAGGACTCATCAAGACCCCCCAAGGACAACTTCCTTCACCCCAAGCATCGAGCTCAACAAAAGATAGAGAGGAGATGCCAAAGGTTTAGTGAAGATTTATGTAACCTGCTGCTCTGTAGTCAAATACTCCAAACTCAGAACACCCACCTGAATGAGCTACCGAATGAAGTGCATGTGGATCTCAACATGCTTCGTGCGCTGATGCTCCACTAGGTTGTGAGAAATATGTATGGCACTCTGATTATCACACCAAAGAGTAGTGGGATGATCAACAAGAAATCCAAACTCAACCATCAATTGTCGAAGCCACAAAACCTCCTGACTAGCCAAAACAACGCCTCGATACTCAACCTCAATTGATGATAATGCAATAGTAGTTTTCTCCTTGAAAGACCATGCAATCAAACCAAAACCAAGACAAAAGACAAAGTCAGAAGTGGACTTCTGATCATCAACTTAAGCAGCCCAACCTAAGTTAGCGAAGCCCACAATCTGAGTAGCACTTGATGTGTAATGAATGCCAAACTTTGTAGTGCCCTGAATGTATCCGAAGATGTGTTTGGCTTCCTTCTAGTGACTCTCATGAGGATCTTCAGAGAAACGAGAGACAAGACCAATTGTAAAGGAAATATCAAGATGACTATTTGTCAAGTACAAGAGGCTGCCAACCAACTACCGATACAAGGTAGCATCCACTAACAGAGTACTGCAACTAGAAGACAACACAACACCTGACTGAAAAGGAGTGGGGGTTGGCTTGCAATCAACCATTTGAAATCTCTGAAGCAAATCAAGAGCATACTTCTGCTGAAAATTAGAGATACCTGCAAAAGACTGATGAATCTGAAGACCAAGGAAGAAATGCAAAAGACCAAGGTCTACCATATCAAACCACTCTATCAAAGCTCTCCGAGTATCCTCAATCATGACAGGAGAACTCCCAGTGAGAATCAAATCATCCACATAGAGAACAAGAATGAGAAGATCCCCCCCATGCCTCTGAATGTAAACTATAGGGTCAGAGTGACATCTAGTGAATCCAGAAGCAAGCAAAAACTTGTCCATCTTCTCATACCAAGCCCGAGGTGCTTGTTTGAGACCATATAATGAACGTCGAAGCCTGCAAATAAGTGAAGGGTCCTGCACAAATCCTGGTGGTTGCTCCATATAGATCTCCTCCTAAAGATCACCATGCAGGAAAGCACTCTTCACGTCCATCTGATACATTGACCAACCTTGAGATGCAACAATAGAAAGTATAAGACGAATGGAATCCATCTTGGCGATAGAGGAAAAAGTCTCTGAATAGTCGATGAACTCAACCTGAGAAAACCCCTTAGCCACTAGACGAGACTTGTACTTGTCAATAGAACCATCAGTTGCAAACTTGGTACGATACACCCACTTGCACCGAATCAACTTTCTTCCCTTAGGAAGAGGAACAAGATCCCAAGTGTGATTCTTCATCAAAGAAGAACACTCCTCAGCCATAGCATTGTCCCAGTTTAGAACACCTGAAGCATTTGAAAACTTCTGAGGATCAGTAGAAACTACATGACTCAAAAGATTGATACCTGAAGTCTGAGAATGAGTGCATAAAGAAATGGTGGGATCACTTGCATGTGAACTAGCCTCCTTAAGAACATTACGAGCCCAAAGTGGCTGTGTGGGTGTAGGGTCAGGAGAAGATGGAGTTATGTCAACAACAAGATCAATACCATCATCATCAGGAGCATCAACAACAACATCATCATCATCATCAATAGGAAACAAAACATCCTCTGAAGAAGAATTGGGAAGAAGGTAGGTAGAGGCCTTTGATGGAGAATCCTTTGAAATGAAAGACTCATCAAAATGAACATCACGATGAAAATGTACCTCTTTAGTGACGGGATCAAACAACCGATATCCCTTCACATCCTCACAGTAGCCAACGAAGATGAATTGTTAACTCTTCCTCTCCATTGTAGTTATGTGATGAACCGTTGAGTCATGTGATGTGAGGCACCAGAATCAAGAATCCAACTGTCATGGGTAGAGGAAAAACCTCTTGTTGCAAGGGCTTGGCCTTTTCCCAAGGAAGAAGACTTTGGCATGGAAATGTTGTGCTTCTTCATAGCTTCCTCCAATGCTGCAAGCCTCGCAAAACAATGTGCATCATTATGCCCTGACTTTCCACAAAAAGAACAATTTTCCTTCTTCTTCATAGACTTGGAAGAGGATTCTCCTGAGTTAGAAGGAGGAGGTGCAATCTTCTAATCATTATTCTCATTAGGCTTGGAGGGATTCTCACTACCTTGAGGAGAATCTGTCTTGGGCTTCTTCTTCTTATTCTTACCCTTTCCCTTGGAAGATTTAGCCATCAAGGCATGACTCTTAGGAAGAGCATCTATTTATATCAACTTGGCTTGCTCCCTAACCAGTCGATCACAAAACACCTCAAAGGAATGCATCTTATGGTCTTCTCCCATGGCATCCATAGTAGAATAGAAGGTAGAGGAAAACATTTGAAAATGACCTCTCAACTTTGACAAGATTAGGAATATGCACTCATCATCATTTTTGGCATGACCACACTCAATTTGAACTGGGAAAGGAAATCCTGAATAGTGGGAAAGGCATCTGGAGAAGGAGAGGTGAGATCGACTTCAAGTTGCAAGATTTTGAATTGGTTTACTTTCTCATACAACTTAGCAACCTTATCCCATACTTCTTTAGGTGTCTTACATTCGGCAATGTGAAACAACAGATTATCAGACACATGGAGACCTATGAGCCCTCTAGCCTCATCCATTTTGTTGTGATGGACAAACTTCTCAAAGTCTTTAGTGCACTTGGGTTGTTTGACATCCAAAATTTTCCAAAGCCCTCAAGATTGCAACAATTGTAAAATTTTAAGTTTCCATGTGTGGTAGTTGTGTGGGGTAAGTGGTTCTATTTTTGGTTCTGACATTATGGGAAAATGAACACAAAAGAGAGCATTATACTATTTATACCCCACAAAATAAATAGAGCCAACTATTTGCAATCCCCCAAAAAGAACAAACTTTTCCAAAGAAACACCAATAGAAGGCAAAAATGTGGAATACTAAATTTACAATTTATGGCAAAATTTCAAAAAAAGTACGTCGAAAAATATAGCTCAAATTGGTGAAGCTGCCCAAGCACCCAGCAATCTTCCAAGCTACGAAGCTGCAACGCCCACAAAAGCAAGTCACTTATAAAGACGATTAAACCAACATGATCAACTATGCAAGCCTTAGCTTACGGAACAGATTAGGGCATGGAGGATAATAAATCAAGTGATTTCTACCACTTTCTTACCGATGTGGGATAAAGTCCCTATAAACTGCTTGGAATTTGCAACGTGGGCCCTCCTTCAAACGCTTTGAAACCCTAAAATTGCCACCAATATTTTTCCTTTGACAAATATTTATCTGCCAATGATAAATAATTACTGCCTCCAAACAAATGTGGTGGACTGCAAAACAAAATTCACGGCCCAAAGGAAATTTACGCCCTCCCAACAAAATGTTGCCTCCAGATCGTTGCATCCAAAAAAATGTTTCAAGAAAACACCTTCTCTGGGAAAAATGCCTCCTCTGGGAAAAAACGCCTCCCAACAAGCAAAAGCAAATAGTAGAATCGTGCCATTCAAAAGATGAACAACGGCTTCCAAAAAAAAGAATAGTGGGCAATGCAAACTCGCGGCTTCACAAGATAAAATTTGGGCTTCCAAAGAAAATGCACCTCCAAACAGCGTTCTCAGAAACACCAGCCGCCTAGAGCAGAAGTAACATGCTTTTTCAATCGCCGATTTCTCAGCAATGATACCAACGCCCTTCAAAGTAGAATATTTAAAAAAAACTTTTGCTCAACTGCTTCCACACAGCAAATCGCCCAATAGAATATGCGGCAAACTGAGTGAATCGATCTCCAAACGGCCTCCCTCACAACAGCCAGCAAGTGAATAAAATGTCGCTTCAAATAGAATCGATGCCCAAGAAAAAAACACGCACTCCACA
Source organism: Sequoia sempervirens (assembly GCA_007258455.2). Classification (NCBI taxonomy): domain Eukaryota; kingdom Viridiplantae; phylum Streptophyta; class Pinopsida; order Cupressales; family Cupressaceae; genus Sequoia; species Sequoia sempervirens. Next base: position 155,672,362 of record VDFB02000002.1, on the reverse strand, counting down.
GGCAGATCAAACAAGTAATTCGATGCCCCTCAAATGCAGCACAAAATTCACAATCTCTAAAAGGCAGAATGCCACTTTTGGCAGAATCGTGCCTTCTGCAACAATGAATCTCCAAAGAGCACCAAAGCCTCAATTCTCGTCTGGCGAAAACTCTCAGGGAAGGTGGTTGCAGTAGAACTGCTCTGATACCATGTTGGAGCACCCAGGAGCAACTGCACACCAAAAGAAACCTTCACGAGAGAGAAGCAACAAAAGAAACTATTTCACCAGATATGAAAAAAATGTATTGAGATTTGAAAAACATAATTTACAAGGTGCCTTAAAAAGGCATGAAAATATGTGATGGTGCACAACTGCCCAGCACGGGAAAAACCACTCGGTGATTAATTAAAAGAAAAAACCACCCTTAAGTTAACTTAAGAAAAATGTGAACGGTAAAACCATTCACTCTAACAATTATCCATAGTCTAAAGAAGTCCATCCCCCTTCACCTCATAGTCCATAATCCATATCTATTATCCTTTCAAACGTTAGTCCATTATCCCTAGTCCACACACATTATTTTCCAAATCCATTATCCATAGTCCTTATCTATTATCCTTCCAAGTTCATTGTCCATAGTATATTCTCCCATAGTACATTATCCATTTTATCTTAGTCTATTATCGTTAATCTATATCCACAACCATATTCCAAACCTTAGCACCAAAGCCATCTCACCTCACTATAGCCTTAGTCTAGAAATGTTAGACCATCATTCATAGATCATATTCCTTATCCCATCTTACTCTCATAGCCCATATTCCATATCCACTATCCTTCAAAACCGTATTTCTTATCCGTACTCTTCATTCATTACCTTTCCAAACCTTGAATACATAATCTATAACACTACCGAGTATCCTTTCACCTTAAATCTATAATCCACAACTCTTATCCCTTTTCAACATAGCCATCCAATCCAACCATCACTTTAAACCTATGTGTTTAGATGGTTTCCCCCTTGTAACTCATTTTGATCAAAATCCAACTCATCAACCATCAATGTCCATTCTTTGCTACATAAAATACTAAAATCTAGACTAGTGGCTCTCATCATAAGGTAAACTATTAGACATAGAATGCTCGAAGAAAATTCCTCCCATAACCAATCCCTCATTGAATGTTTCCCCTTACTAGGAGAATCATATCAACCTCACCCTAATGATTGTGATACCGATAAGGAGGTTCCTAATTAACTTGAGTACACTATTGATCCCAACAAAATCCTTAATTTTGAACAAGAATGTGATCTTATGGAGAGATTTATTAAAATAAAAAATATGTAATTCTTAGGCAAGTCATTGAATCAAGAGCTAATTTTCCACTTGATTATGACCTCTCCAAACTTAACAACATAATGTACTCCAACCCTCTAGATCGTGGTCATGCCCATGAGATAAATCCTACTACCACCCATCATGATCATACCAACCTTCACTTAGATCACAAAGCTACATCCCAAACCAAACAATCCCTTACCATTAGGGGTAAACCCCTCTATTAGGAATCAATCCCACCTAAGACACACACACCCCTTCTAAAAAATTCCTAAAATCCATGATTCGTAAGTCAATCCACATCTACCATAGACATAATTTAAGGCTAAACAATGTGCTTCCCAAGTGGAGTATGTATCTATTCCAATCAACCAATGAACCTCCCATATTTCCACTCATAATATGACCATCCTTGGTTCTCCTCCTAATAATAGTCTCAATTCCTTGGATCACACATCAAAACCAATTCTCCACTTCCCCTTGCAAAAACTAACACCCAACATCACTCACATCAATACAACTTCCAACCTCCTCCACTACTACCTATCTCATCTTTTGATCAAGAGTGGTAAGTCATGAAATATATGGTCAAAGGACTCCAATATGTGACCCATTAAAAAAATATAGCTTTGAATAATTATGTCCCTTTCACTTTGATCATTCCATATCAAAAATATCATTCCCCACCTCTTTTAAAATACCAAAGTATGAAAAATACAAGGGGAAGGGAAACCTTACAGAACATATCAAATAATTTTTCATGGCTAGCCAAGAAGTGGCACATGAAGATGTATACCTACTTTGCTTATTCCCTTGTAGCCTAAGTGAGAAAGCATTTGAGTGGTTGTTGCACTAACCTAAGGGATCAATCACATCCTTTGGAGATTTGGTTGAGAAATTTGTAAACAACTTCTCCTACAACATGAAACACAAGTTAACCAAGATGGAGTTTTATAATATGAAACAAAAGTTAAAGTAGAGCTTTTCATCATTCCTATAATGATGGAGAGCCTTGGCTAGTAAAATCCCATGACCAATTCTAAAAAATATTTTTTATTATTAATCTCAACTTAGAGTTGGAATTCCAATTGTAAGTGCAATATGTCACATATTTTGATGAGCTCATTTCAAAGGGAATTCAAATTATAAAGGCCCTCATTACTAAAGGGGTTATTCAACTTTATTTGAAAGATCATTACCAAAAATCATTTTTTTAGCAAGAAAAATAATGTAATTGGTGATGGTGTCACTAACTCAAAACATGTCCAAACCCTCTAACAACCTTCCAAACCCAAGAAAAATATATGATAATTCACACTAGTAGAGAATATAGAGGCATTCTTCCATCAATTGGTTAAATCCAATATATAATAGCCTTTTCACTAACAAAATCCTTTGATAATAGTCAACTCAAGTCTTCCTGATATAAGGAGGACAATATTGCAATTACCATTAAATCAAAGGTAATTCCATAAAAAATGCATAAAATGAAACATTATATTCAAGAACTTATATATAGGGGTGAAATTAAAGTTGAAGGATCATCCCACCCCTCATCCAATTAAGAATTAAGGATATAGCAGAACCTCTTCCCTAAATATAGTTAGAAACACACCTCTAAGAAAAATAAAGGACAAGACTCCCACATGCATAACATTCATTACCTTAAGACCCCTCACAATTGTGACTATTTCATTTGACACATTGAGCAATCTAATGAATAATTTTAAACCATAAAAATAAAATCACCTAAATCTGTTGTCACTACTTGACATGGTAGAGTCACCATCCAAGGCCATCCTATGACCAATCCTAATGCTAAAAATAAATACAACTTTTTCAAACACCCTAAGTGTACACCTATCCAAATTTCCAACCTTGAACTTCTTTGAACATTTCCTACTCTTTGGGATAACCTAAATAGAATCCTTCAAAAATACCAAGTGCCAAATTACATTGACCCTTCACATTTCCAAACCATTGGTGCCAATATTCACGCCAATCACCACCTCACTTTCACTCCTAATTACCTCCCTTCTATTGATCTATCATAAAATCATCCACTCCATATCAAATTTGCATATCTAAATATAAAATAAAGCATGTGCTTGTATATAATAGGTTTATCCTAAATATTTGTACACTTTTATTGGTGCAACATTTGGGCTATTTGTGGAAGCTTTGGGTCATTAGAACATAACCATCAAGGCCTATGATAATGTAGAGAGAGAATCAACAAGTATTTTTCACCTTCCTATTAATGTAGGGCCATCATTGCATCATAGCCAATTTCATAAACTATACCTAAATTTTTTGTACAACCTTCTCCTTGATTGATCATGGCTCCATACCATAAAATTTGTCCCATAAACTTATCATTAGTGCTTCAAATTTATATATAATGGTGTAAAAGTTACTATTCCTAGTAACCTTCATCCCTTCCAAAACTATAATATGTTGAAAATCCAATACAAAGACTTCCACTATTGTTAAATTTTAAGATTGTAGATACAAATCCACCTCCACAAAATATAATTCATACATTCATTAATCCCAATGATCCCCCTTCCACTTCCTCTACTCCACCTCCAAAGAAAAACTCCCTTAATATCACCAAATTACCCATTACCCATTAATCCATGAGTCCCTTCATATCACCAAATTACCCATTTCCCCTCGCTCCTTTGGGTAACTTGGGTCTAAAGTCCAAAACCCCTTCCTTTTGTTGCAATGAGGGACCACTACCTTTATCTATAATGGGTACCTTGTAGATGAAGATATAGAAGGATTTGATCCCACACGACTCTATATAGATGAAAACTATGCTACTTTCTTCAGAGAACACAAGTATCTTGTTCCCTTTTAAATGTGGCATAACATGAACTATAAAGGAAAGGGTCTTGATCTCCATGAGAAAGGCCTCCTTAATATTATAGATCTATTAGCAAATAATGACACTACAAGCCTAGGATTTAGTACCTATTATGAGTATTATAGTGCCCTTGTCAACTTTACTGATACTACTATGTATAGTTCTTCTAACCTTAATGACAACAAATCATATGTTATCCCTAATCCTTCCAATGATATTTTTTCCATAAGCTTATTCCATGATCATGCTATCCTTGTTATCCATATTGGCGTACAATATCTTGAACTCATTGACTAGGATCAACATGAGCCTCCCACATTTGACACATTCTATAATGAAGAAGTTATTCTAGAGTTTATGCAAGTTTGTGACCATCTACCTTGTGAATATCATAAAAGGGCTTTGAGATCCTATTGAACTCATGAACATATTTTGGATAACAAGAATAATCTTTCACTCTTGAGGAACTATTTGAATTAGTGCTTGACACAAACACATTAGTTGATAGTGAGCTCCATCCTCTATTAGATCATGCATCCCTCTTAGATGGATCATATCTCCTTGTGTATGAATCCAAAAGCATTAATTTGCGTACAGAGGTAGAAGCAAAACTCGACACACAACTAGCTACTACTTTAGACCCTAAGTTGTAAGAAGACATCTTTGTAGTACTTAGAGATTATCTTGATATATTTGTATAGTCCTAGGATAACATACTCGGATTGGACCCATCCTTGTTCATTCACCACCTTATGGTATGACCCAATAATTGTTTCACTAAAAGCTAAGAAAAGTGCACCCTAAGGTGGCCCTCTAGTAAAAAAGGAACTTTAGAAGTTGTTAGATATCATATCCATCCAACCCATTGATTATCCTATATGAAAAAATACTATAGCAAATTAGATTATGTAATTATTTTAAATATATCAACAAATCTTGGCCTAAGGATGATGTTCCTCATCCCAATATTGATATGATAGTATATTTGAGAATTGTTCACAAGATGTTGTCCCTTATGGATGATTTTTTGGGTACAATCAAATATAGATCAAACTAGAAGATCAATGTATAAAATGGTCTTCATCACCACTTGGGGAACTTTCTACTAAGTGATTCCTTGTCAAACCATGATATATTATATGATATTATCAAAGACTATATTTGATGATATCTTAAGAAAATCCAAACATACGGTAGATTATCTAGCTATTATATTTTGTATATTTCAAAGATTGATAATATAAGGTCTACCTAAATTGCAAGGAATGCATATTTAGAGTCATGTTAGGAAAACTTCTAGGATTCATTATTTCTAGATGTGGCACTAAAGTGGATCTTGACAAGGTGAAATCTATACCATAAATGTCACATCCTAGGCATACTGCATAGTTATGTATTCTACAAGGAAAACTCCAAGACATTAGATGCTTTATTTCCTAACCAACATATAGGTGCCACCCTTTTTCACACTTTCTTAGGACGAACATTATCTCAAATGTGACCCATTATGTCAAGTATCATTTAACTAGATCAAGGGATATCTTTCTAATATTCCAATTCTAGTGCCACCTACATTCCATAATCCCTCACTACTTTATATTTTAGTTACACAACATGTCTTGGGAACCCTCCTTGCATAGAATAATGATCAAGGATAAGGAAGTTCCATATACTATCCTAGTAGGACATTGGTAAAGGGTTAGATCAACTACTCCCCTATGGATAAATATTTCCTTGTAGTAGTCTTTACCTCATAGAAACTTTGTTACTATATGCTCAATACTACGATCCATCTCATTGCTAAAGTGGATCCTCTCAAGTACCTAGTATCTAAATTAACACACTCACGTAGAACAGGTAAATGGGTTATGCTCCTTAGTGAGTCAACATTGAGTATATGAATCGAAAGGTGATCAAAGGGAAAGTCATTATAGATTAGTTAGTAGAGGCTCCACTCTTGAGCAATCATCTATTAATCATAAGGTGTATTGATGACTCTGTCTTGCATAATAAAGAACTCAAACCATGGACACTATGCTTTGATGGATCCCTTACCTCACATGGCTTAAGTGAAGGAATCCTATTAATTACCCCAATGTGATCTCATACCTAAGGCATTCCACATCAGGTTCCCTTGTATGAATAAAATAGTGAAGTATGAAGCATTAGTGTCTAGTCTAAAACTAGGATTAAATAGAATACTAAGAATCTACATATCTTTAGAATTTACATATCTAGTCTAAAAATAGAATTAATGGATGATAACAATGAATAAATCAATGATGACATTCATCGGATGACTTTGTTAGTGATGACTCTATTGTTTGAGAATGGATTTTTGTTGCTATTATTCATGCTTCATGAATACATATCAAGGGATCACAACTAAGGACAAGGTACTTTGTGTTAGAATTGTGAAACAAGCACAAAACCATGAGCCACAGGATCAAAAAACAAACTAATACACCTTCCACGCAAGAGATCTGCAAACAATATATGCAATATTCCTCAACAAGAAAAAGCTACAAAATCAAGAGACTCTCAAGAAGATATGAAAGCTCGAGATAATTACAATGAGGGTTGAGTGCTTATAAGAGAAAAACCCTAAATGAGAAAGGGATCAGATCATGATAAGTGTCAACATCACATGAGATGAGACATAATGATCTAATATTAGCTCAACTAATAAAAACATAAAACACTCTTAAGTTTAGCTTAAGTGCATGAGAATAAATTAGACTAATAATCAATTAAAGATTAATTAATTATTAGCTAATGCATGATTACTCTAACACCCCCCCTTAAGATGAACTTAAGGAGTAGCTAAAAACCCTAAAAATAATGCATGATGGGTCCCAACAAACAAGGCCATGTAAGGTACCCATGTACAAACAAAATATCTCTATAATGCAGAGAAATAAAGAAAACCTCACGAGAAAAACTCTACTCCAAAAAGAGATAAAAGCCAAGTGAAGGACTAAAGAAGCCTCCAAACAAGACAATATTGTCCCAAAAGATAAGAACAAAGGATGAACAAAATGAACACCATTGAAGCATGAATAAGCTGCAAACACTGTCGTAGAATGACTGCTGAAATGCTGAAAGAAGAACCTCCGCTGAAACATATGATGATAAGGATCAAGAAGACGAGAATTTGTATGAGTGCCCCCAACGACACTACTCGAATCCGATGGCAAACCAAGGAAAACATCAAGAACTCAAAGATACAGATGGCACAAGTATGAATAGTCTGAAGAATTGATCAAGTGGAAATGGAAGGTCGCCTCCTGAATGCAAGAGTGTCCATATGGTAAGTGATCCATCTCAATGAAATACTTGAGTAAACAACCACTGATGTACGCTACATCCGAAATTGCATAGGAAAAAATACTATATACATAGCTCACTCCAATGCGAAACCAAGGAAGCATTAGCACCAATAGTAGAAACCCCCCCATAATGTTGAAAAGGGAGAGGTGTGACAAGTACACTGAAACTAAGTTCTAGAAAGAAGTGTATGCAAAAAAATCAGGAACATTTGAATGTGCAAACATGAAAGTACCCACATATAAAGGGTGTGAAAATAAAATTCACACACACATGAGGTTGTTGTCATGGAATGGACACTCACTTGACAAAGGTATGATGACAAAAAAGGCAATACATCAAACTTCCCATGGCACTTTATAACATAGTGTGAGTACAATAAGGCACAAAGTGATGTGCAAGATCCCATAAAAGATACACTTGTTGTGGCACTTTATTTCAGTGCGTTTACATAATAAAAAATTCATACAATGGGAACCCATAATATCCAAAAAGAGGAAACTAGCAGCACCATGGATAAGTACACAAAAAAACATGCACTTTAAAAAAAATGACACCCAAAAATGTGTCCGGATGCAGAAGATATGGCCTGTCAAAGTCTCCAAAACGAGAACTGAACAACAACAACACTAAGAAAACATAATTCTGGAAAAAACCAGAAGTCAAAACTGGAAAACACCTGCACCACCACGAAGAGCTCAAAATCCTACCCTATTTAAAAAAAAATTGCATTGAAAAATCCCACCGTATGGCCTAGATATAGCCTCTGGAAGTTAAGGTGCAAAAGTGAAAAAACCCAACAAAGAGGGGCTGAGTAGGGCAAAAAAAAAAAATCCCTCCAAATTTGTCAAAACACCTCCAGAAATAGAGGCCCACCAAATATTTTGGTGCTGGGAGAAAAAAAATCTCCCTCAATTGTCCAGGTACAGTGCATGTTATTTATTTTGCAAAAAAATATATTGCAAAAAAAATTGCATGTTTTATTTTTAAAGAAAAAACAACAAAAAAAAACTTACATGGATTTTTTAAAAAATAAAATAAAAAAAAACATTGAAATTCTTTTATATATTTTTTAATTTAAAAAAACATATAAAAAGCCTTATTTTAAAACAATTATATTAAAAAAAAATTGGGGTGGGGGCAGCGGTGAAGCCCACCCCACGCCAACCCATGGGTGAGGTGTCTGAGGGCTTGCCACCCTGTTGTGGCAGTGACGGCAGGGACCTGTGGTACCTTCCCCACGTGGGGGCAGGGGCCGAGGGCCTGCTACCCTGCTGTGGTAGGAGGCAAGTACCTCTGTACCTACAAAAAAAATTTAATATAATTTTTTTAAATTGAATAAAAAACTTGCTACGGGTTTTTTTAAAACCTTTTTTATTTTTATTTAAAAAATTTGGCAGGGAAATATTTTTTTTAATTTTTACCTCAATCTATGTGTTGGGGAGGTCGTACAACCTCTCTAGCAATTTTTTTTTGCCTCAAAAACTATCGACACAGATTTTGGTGATTTGACAGGCGATCTTAAGGTTTTTGGACCTTCTGAGCGCAATGGTAATATCTGTTTTGGATCAAAACGCACCAAAATTGCAGCTACCCTCCGGATCTGGAAACAAAGCAACCACTTCAAACCTTTGTAGATCTGGCGTCAAGAATCAAAATCAGGCGAAACACAAGCCAAATTTGACTTATTTGACAACTCTGAGTCCAATGGTGAGGTTCTTTTTGTGCCAAAATGCACCAAAAAATCCCCCACCTCCAAATTTTATAAGAAAAGCAAAAAATGATTTAGATTTGAAGCCTTCAACCCTTGTTGAAGAAAAAAAGCTCATAAATTGAGAATGGGTTCGCTGAATCTACACTCTGATATCATGTTAGAATTGTGAAACAAGCACAAATCCACGAGCCACAGGATCAAGTAACAAACTAATACACCTTCCATGCAAGAGATCTACAAACAATATATGCAATATTCCTCAACAAGAAAAGCTACGGAATCAAGAGACTCTCAAGAAGATATGAAAGCTCAAGATAATTATAATGAGGGTTGAGCGCTTATAAGAGAAAAACCATAAATGAGAAAGGGATCAGATCATGACAAGTGTCAACATCACATGAGATGAGACATAATGATCTAATATTAGCTCAACTAATAAAAGCATAAAACACTCCTAAGTTTAGCTTAAGTGCATGAGAATAAATTAGACTAATAATCAATTAAAGATTAATTAATTATTAGCTAATGCATGATTACTCTAACACTTTGTTCTCCTTTGAGAATTTGAAGCATATTTTGTTTCTTTGTAAATAAACAAATTATTTTTTCACTTTCTTTTCTACCCAACATAATTAATTGTAACCAACCATGGATAGTTGGAGTGGACTCATACCCTAGGGATACATACAAAATATAGTATATAATTCAAACCTAGATGCTATAATAGAGAAAATTTCCAAGAATATTATTAGGATGAGCCCCCATGTTGTTCATACAACTCAACACAAAATAAAAATCCACATTCAAGCCTACAAGCAACCATACTTGGAAAAATTTCAAGGATAGATGAACTCAATGAGCTCGAAAGGGAATATGAAGAAAAAATAATGTCATGCAATCACAAAGACACCTAAAGTTCTATTACACAAAAATAGGTTGCTTAGTTCCCTATTATCTCAATTGATCCCATTTATTTGTAGCGTGACCTTTATTTGGTCAATTATGAAAGGAAAACAATGAGATCTTCAATTTAAATATTTACATGCCAAGGTTCGATGACTATGATAGTGGTCAAGGGGACACACATGTCAAGGAATTTTTAGATTTCATGGAGAAATATCAGTTTGAAGATGAGGACATGTGGTTGAGATTATTTGTTCGGTCATTGATGGGAAAGGAAAAAATTGATATGATGGTTTTCAAAAGCATTCATTTGCCACTTGGAATCATTTTGTGGTTGCATTTGAAGAGGAAATCACTTTAGAACCTGTTGCTCTTATTGAATTGTTAGAAGAGATGGAAAGAGGGAGAGTCTAGCATGGAGTTCAGTCACATGTTCATTGTTGCCCCTTCTCGGATCCCAAGTGATTTTAGACCTAACTTACCTTCTTGTATTGATATGTTCCTTTAAGCTTATGAAGTTGATCTAAGTTCAATACAAGAAGAATTTAATTTGGTTATTTGTGCCTTGGCTTCATTAATAATCTGAGAAATGATATGATTACAAAATCCTTATCCTCAAGAATATAAGTTGTTGGTAGTGAACATATTGTCGATGATAGCAATTATATGGAGGTGGAATCAAGTAGAAGCACAATATCATGTGATGATTATGTTTTCAAGAGGGTAATTTTTTTTTTTGTGCAATGTATGATAGAAATATAGGTAAAAATGATAGTGTGCGCACCTATGTTCAGTTGGATTAGTCATTTGTGGATGATAACAATGAATAAATCAATGATGAAATTTAGTTTGTGAATGAGAGGACCGACCTTGTTGTTTGTTGTAGTTGTATGGATAGTGAGGAAGATGTGCATGCAAATAAATCATCAAACAAATCAACTCTAGTAGCTAATTATACAATGCATGCACATGTCGGTAATATAAATGGTAAAAACAAATATTTTTTGTTGTTTAATCTCTTACCTTCTTTTTTCCATTTTTTATTTTGAAGTTGTTATTGATTGTTTACATAAGGATAGAATAAGCATAGATACACATAAAATAAAAAATTAGAGATAAATGTTTGTACAATTGATGATTTCATTGTGAAGAGTTTGCACTTGAAGATTATGAAGTGGGTAATCATATGGATGCATATGAGTGCCTTTTCATTTGGTGTGCAGCATGTTGTATTCCTCATGTATAGTGCACTTCAAAAGGGTTTTATGAAAGTGATATTGCAATGTTAAATATGGAAGGATTTGTGTGTCATATGTCTAATTGTAGTAGCACATATACCACAACAAGTTTCCAAGAGAAGATTGAAACAAAGAAACAATTTGAAGAATTTAGTTCCACTCATGAAATGTCTCATGATCCAAATTGTTTTGTTGATGAAGATTTCCTCAAAATAGATGATGGTGAGGTATGTTGGCTATATGTTGTTCCAAAGGTGAGAAAAATTAAATATGACACTTGTCTTCATGATGAAGGTACATATTTTTATAGTGTGGATAACAATGCGGTTGAGTTGGAGTATTTTAATTGTTCCTAACATAAAGATCACAATGGTGTTGAGTAGCAAAAAATATTCCAGGTTGATGATCAAATTGTTGCTCATATTTCTTATGTTTTGAAGCTTCAATGTTTTTATTTTGATCTATCAAAGGATTAGTTTTCTCCTTGAGAGGATCAACTCAATGAAGAGGCATATTCTTCTTCACAATGTGAATTGGAGGCATTCTCTTTTTGTTTCAATTCACCTGAGGAGGTTAGTAGGTATGTAAATACGAAAGTTTATTTTGGTGTTAACCTAGGTTTTCAATTATTTCCCCTAGATATTAAGGAAATAAATTATGATATGTATGGTGGTATGGCTAGCATATTTTTTATGGTTGTTATACAATGGAAAATTTAATTGTGGAGCTTGTCTTCACTCTTTCAATGATAATCACAAGTTTATGCATATGAGAAAGACACCAATGTTGTTGTAGTTGGATGATAATGATAATTTGTCCTTGATGGAGATCAATTCCTTCAACAAGCCTAATTTTATGAAGACAAGTAATTTTATCCATCCTTTGCAGGGTGGCCTTCTTATGTTATAATTTTTTGTCACAACCATATTTTAGTGCCCATGTGTTGTCATTGTTAATTAGTTGTAAGGTTTTTTCATGCACATAATTTTGTTGTCATTTGTGAGTTATCCCTTCTTTTTGTTCCCAATATTTGGTCTACCCAAAGATCTAGATTCTTGTTATGCTTGCAAGGGGCACATGTCCCCAACCAAAGCCACTATTGGGACTCAATTTCACATTGACCTTTTTTCTCAAGTCATTTTTGTTTTTATTTCTATAAGGTATGATCACTCCTCAATAAAAAATCTAAGATATTTGTCTAGGAGTCATCATTTGTGTTATACTCTAGGCTATGTGTTCTCTTCCTTGTGCTTCATTCAATTAACCAAAATCAAAAATTCAAAAATTAGTTTAAGTATAGAGTGGTCATAGCTTTCATAGGCACCATGAACCAATGGTTCTTGGTTCCTATTAAACCTTTGACATTTTCTTTCCCTTTGGAAAAAGAATAGAAAATGTGGTCGAAGGTTTCATATGAACCAAGAAACATTGGTTTCATGTTCCCATGAAATCCCTAACAAAGGGTTTCTAAATCCCCTCCAAGCCCTAACAACAAGTAAAAGGGATCCATGGTATGCAAAGAGGAAGAAATAAGTGTTTGCAAGATTTTTAAAGGTGATTGGATATGTCCTGATCCCATGAGGTTTCCCATGAATCCAGATGGGGATGTTTTTCTGGGTAGTCTTAGTTTTGTGGAGATTTTATGGGTCTCTGAATATTGTGGAGATTTTGAGGACATTAAGATAGATACTGATGCTAATGGTTTCTCCACATATTTTGGGTACAAGATGACTCTATCGAAGTCTTGGAGACATCTAGATACATCCAAATGGGGCTCAAATTTCCAAAAAGGTGAATTAATAGTGGAAAAAGTTGCATGACTCATCCTCCATCATCTCCACCTACTTGTAGTAATGGTAAATAATCTCGCAAATACCAGAAGTAATTGCAAATGGTCTTCATTGATCTATAACATTAATTTTTTGTGGAAGATTGATCTAGGTCAAGCATTTTGAATTACTACAGGGTGCAGTAGTTAGGGTTACACTTGGCTACTATTATGTTCATGGTTTTGATCATTTTGACAAGGAGGTTGATTATTATGTGGTTCTACATATGCCTATGTGGCCACCATAGTTTTTGTAGGGCACAAACCTTGCTATTCTAGACCATTTTGAGAAAATCTTGTACTATTCAAGGGAAGGTACAATATTTTTATGTGGCATATTGTATGTGAATGTCTTCATGAATGCCTAGAGTTCTTCAAGGGACTCTGCTATGTTGGGGTTCTCTTATCACTTTTTTTGATGCAATTCTAATGTGAAATTGGTGAACATTTTAAATATTACAAACCTTGTAATCATATTTTGCATGTTTATGGATAACTAAGTATTTTTTGTATATTTTTATCTTTATTTTAGTGCATATGAATGCATAGCCCTTGTCTTTATATTTTCAATTTGTTGTCAATTTGATATTTATGAATTTGTACCTATGAATAAGTACCAATTTGGAACCTTGATTAATCTCACATCCATCATAAAAAAATTAGTAGTGTAGGAGTAGGAGTAGCTTTTGTGCATTCATAACCTTAAAATATAACCATGGATTTATCTTTGGTGGGCTGGAAATAAATCTATCTCATGTGGGTTATGCTTGCACATTTGTATAAGCTATATAGAGGTTTAAAGGTAGCTATTTTTACTTGATTCAATGACAGTCTTTGGGGCCAAGTAGGTAGGTTATGTTTAACTATCATTTAATTTATTTTTATTTATTATATGTATACCCCTAGGAATACCTTCCCGAGTTTAAGATACACTTAAAGTGTGCAAGATAAAACCCACTCTCATAGAGTTAGATCATATTCCTTTTCTTTTTTTTTGATAAGTTGATTTCTCTTGCATGAGGACAACTCTGGCCTTGTGAGTGATATTTGGTTCTAGGAAGTGGAGCAACAATTTTGAGACTTAAACAATTTCAAGAAAAAATTCCTAGATATATCTTTTTTAGCAAGTCCCTTGAATCAACAACAAGGTTGTAGATGTAATGGATACCATAGAATATATTTTGAATATTATTTATGAATCTCATGAGTATCAATTCCTTCTTAAGTAAATCCTCATCCCTACTTACGATATCCTTGAGTTCAAAATGGTCTATGACATTCCTAGTATTAACACCCCATGGTATGGCAATATTTATTCTTACTTTTAAGACTAAACTATCCACAAACCTATCACTTGATAAACACAAATCCCTCATCCAACATACCTCTTGTTACATCATTCTTGGTAGTTCACTCTATTATAGAGGCTATGATGCGAAATGTTCTACAACCTATCATTATTGAATGGCTATTTTTTACATGGGTTATTGACCTTATTTGTAAGATTAATCACACATCCTCTATTGAGCCTAAATTCATTATCAATCACTAATAAATAATTCATTGAGCAAGTTGAAGTTGTTCCACTCACTTTCATTACTGGTACCCAAATAGCTAAGTTCATCCTTAACCACCTCAATTGTTGCTTTGGCATTCATTCCACCATCATCACCAATAATATAAAATCCTTTAAAAAATACTAAGTGTGATCCCTATGTGATTAATTCAATATCAAACACAAGTTTTTGATCACATACTATCCCTTATTGGAGTTTAATCCTCAACCCTATAGCTCGCAAAAGTCATCTATAATAAAATACCTAGCATTGAAAGAGAGAAAAAAGCTAAGGACACTCTAAATAACCTAAGCTCTATTCATGCAAACAAAATCATGAATAATGATACGATAAATAATGTTTTATCCTTGATAAAGGATAAGAAACACTAAGTCAAAACCTAGGTTAGGATTAAATTACATCATAACATGTGTCCTCAATCTATGAATTGAGATAAAGAACACATGATCTAAATAAGCTTAAGTATGCTAGTGTAAAAAGGGAACTAATTAATTAAACAATGATTAGGTAAATAAATCTTTACTCTAACACCCCCTTAAGTGTAACTTAGGGAGAAGCTAAAACCTCTAATAATGAATAAAAAATAAAAAATTGGTCTTGCCAACTAGGCTTGATGAGGTACCCATTTACAAATGAAAACGATCTCTCACAATCGAAGAAGAGAAGAAAACATCATGGGAAAAAATCCTCTTTGAAAGAGAGAATGACATGAAAAATGTGAAGGAAGGAAGGAGGAATCAAGATTGCTCCCCAAGAACAAATTCCTTCACAAATACAATAGATATTCCCTTGAATAGGAGCTAAAACATATGAAGAACTAAATAGCCTCAAAAATAATATCTTGAAGATGAACATGAAGAAACACCACTAAAGAATGAAGTTGCAAACAACAATAAAAAAGTTACTGCTATAATGTTGTTCAATTGAAGAACCTCCTCTAAAATCAAGATGAATATCAAAATTAAAAAGATAAAAATATGCATGAGTGAATCCAATGACACTAGTCGAACAATGATTATATGGCTAACCAAGGCAACAATCTGATAGTCAAAGATATAGATTTCATATCTACCTACACAATTGACCCCAAGGACACTACTCAACCAATGCAAAGTATATTGCAAGTAAAAAATATAGGTGTTAATAGTCTAAATAAATTGATTAATTGAGGATGTAAGGTTATCTCCATAAATAAGAATGCAATAGTATCTATATGATATGTGTTTCATCTCACCAAAATGCATGGGTAACCAACTATTGTATCTACCTAGTATATAGGAACAAAATAAAGATACATAGCTCACTCCAAATTAAACCAAGGAAGCATTAGCATCAACAGTATGACACCCTCCATAACGTTGATAAGGGAGAGGTATGATAGGTTCACTAAAAAATGTGACAATATAGTGCAAGAAGGAGAAGAAACATGATCATTATAACATGCAAAAGGTAGTACTTGCAACTAAAAAGGATTGTGCAAAATAAGGCATGCACACAAAAAGGTAGACAAGGTTGTGATTACAAATAACAAAGTGCACACAATAAACGCCCATGAAATTTTATTAAAGTAGTGCGAGTATAAAAATGGCACAACATGATGACCTTTTTAGCATCAATTTCTCTCTACTTTACTCTTAGATCATGGTCTACCAAATCAAGTCTTTCATCTAATTCCATTTCCTTTCTCTCATTCTCAAACTACATGCCTACATCAACATCAAAGAAAGGAGGCTCTTGCTCCATGTCATCCCTCTGTGATGCAATAGGAGAAGTAGTATGTAAGAAAGGAATTATCCCTTCCATAGTCTCAGTTCTACCACCATGATCATGCTCTTGTACATGCATGAAAATTTTAAATTTATGTCTTCTACCTAAAAGTTCATATTTTTTCTTATTTCATATTCAGTCCTATGCACCCTTTTAGTTGTTCTTACCATATCATCATCAAAATAATTGGAAGTATATTGGTAACGGTCTCTTAAATTAATAAAAGAATCTCCTCTACCATATGTACCAACTAGTTGTATATCTTGAGAGTCTTGAGTATGAGACTTACCATTGTCCTTAGATTTCTAGGTGGTGTTTGTTCTTCCTGGATGATTTGAAACTTCTTCAAGATTGTTGGAATTTTGGATACCTTATTTTCTCCAATTTCAAATTATTTTAGGTCTAGTTGTGTCTTCTATGTTGAACTTAAAAAAAAATTGCTACTCTTCTTCTAGAAGAGACTTCAGTTTTTTTGTAGTAGCAAGAAATGACTCCAAGATCATAGAGTTCATAATCTATCTCAAGAATCAATTATTTTCTTCTCCTCCTAAATAATGACACCAAATGTTAGGTGTGAGCTAATGGGAAATAAAACTTAGACACTAATAAATTTCTTCAACAAATATGTTATAGTAGCTTTAAAAATAAAATCAAGAATATTAAATCTCCCCATCAATTGCACCAAATGTTAGGTGTGAGTTGATGGGTAATCAACTCACACACTAATAAATTCATTTAGCAAATAAGTTGAAAGATTAAAAAATATTAAAAAATACGTGATATCATCTCCTCAATAATGGCACCATATGTTAGGTCCCAAAAATCTTGGGTCCAAAACCCTAGAACTCTGATGCCTTCAAGCTTAAGGTTTTTTCAAGAAGTTAAAATAGGGGTTCAATAATATATTCAAGATGGTTAAAGAATAACCAGTGAGAGTGGATAGTCTCTCCTAATCTTTGAGCTCATCTTAGACTCAAGAGGGCCTTCCTAAAGGTATACCTTAACAAGCATTTAAATTAAACTAAATGGTTAATACTTATATGTATACTTGACCCCTACTTTTGTCACTAGGTCAAGATTAACTAGTTACAATGGACCTATTTATAATGTTACCTATAAATAATAACATTATTATAGTAACTTGAGGTGGTTTCTTTTAATATTTCATAGACACTAGAAAAGTACAAACTTGTTCATAATTTGATCATAAATTTTTTGATAGTGTTGGTTTGCTTAGGAGATTGATCCTTAGTTTGTAATATTAAACCATAAATAATTTGCATTAATCCAACTCTACTTCCTATAACTACTGGTAATATATTTTATTAGTTTAAAATATATTTGGGAGATTAAGGTCTTCAAGAAGTCTAGCGCTTTATTGGGTCACAAAGTTACATTTAATCATTAAAATTAGTAGAAAATAAATTACAACATAGACATGTATGTGACATACAACAACCATATTTACTAAATAATGCGTCTTCAAACTTATAAATATTCACCTATAATAAGGAAAGAACAACAATAACAAATTACAATATATTAAGGTGTTACAACGCATGTCAAATTCTAGTTACAATCGCATCAACAAATTGATGGGATAAAACTCATAAGAAAGAAGACCCATCACACTCCTCTATCCAACAAATCTCTCAAAATAATTACAACTAACCAAGGAGACATGTGAACACATATATTTACTATAATAACTATCTCTTTACAAGTTCTAGGATACTCTACCCTAATGATGGATGAACTAACACGATTAAAACCCTATAACACTCTACATTTTCATTATGTGAAAACTTGAATTTACACACCCTTAGAATGAAGAATGAACCTATATTTATAGATCTACAACCTAGGAACTTGAGCAATGAGAGAGGAAACATGGTTGCATGATATTGTAAAGGTCACCCATTCTCTATCTATCAATTTCTTTAATGCTCGCACAAAGAAATAATCCCTTTGCAATCTGTAAAGATAATTGGAATTTGAGAAAATCAGTGTCAATACATCTGCCATCATTTTGTGCATTAATAATAAGTGGATTTGAGTGTACAAAGAAGAAGAGTGCTCATGAAATTTGCTAAAATAGCAACTTGGGGATGACACAAATGTATTAGGCTCTACAACTCAACCGCTATAATAAATTAGGACTTGGTTGTTTGTATCATTTCCTCCTTTGAATATATGCCTTTCTACATAAACAATGATTTTTGGACACATTCCAATTTGATCTAGTAGTTGTAGGACCACATTGTCTCATTAATGGTTTATTGTGTTATTTTCCACTTTATCACTAAAAATCACTTGCAAATTCATGTCCAAATGATGAATAGTGTTTTTTGGGCTAGAAAAGTCCTTTTTGGTATTATTGCATCAAATATAGTCATAAATGGCCTTCTAGACATGCAGGTGGTAGGTGAGTTTGAATTATAAAAAGCATGGGAGTTTCAAACTTCAAAGGTTATGGATACCTCATGACTTCAAAGGTTAGGGAGTCTTGTGGCTCAAATGGATGGTATGCCAAAATGGGAGGGTCCAATAGTTTGAAATCTTTACTTAAAGAAAATTTACAAGACAAAGGATTGGGATGTGGGATTGGGTGAAAAGTTATGCCAATAGGATGAAGTTTGACAACCTAACAAGAATAAAGAAAAGGGAAAGATGGATGAGATGGCATACTAGGATGGACAATCCCAAAACTCATAAATTCTAACAACTTTTAGAAACCTAAGGAAATGATTAGAAAACCCCCAACACTTAAGGAATTTTGGATTTTCTTGTAACATTTAACACTAGAAGGGCACATAGAGGAAAAAACTTATGCTAAATACACAAAAAAAGATCTATACAAAGATTTCTTAGATCAGTTATAAAGGGGGAAATGAGGCCTAAGTGTACAAATAAATTGAGACTCAAGTAAAATATGGCACTACAAAGTTGAGTCCCAATATTGTGCATGTATGGTGGCATTTCTTATGATGTGAATGTCCCCATGTGTTGGACACATATGGTCTAATTAGGCACAAGCATGTACAACCATGTGTAGTTGTGTCTAAGCATTGTGTGCAATGTCATGTGCAAATTATGATGTGCATATTGTACAATGTTGAGTACACCTATGAAGTGGATGAAATGTGTCCTTGAGCTTGCGCTCAAATCATTTGCAAAAACTACAATCCTTAGAAGCTTATTGGACATAAAAAAATCAAAGCAAACACGTTTTAGAAGCATGCATTTTATCAGTTTAATTTCATTAGTTAAAGTTCAAATTTATGGTGAAAATTAGACTCACAATGTGTAGGATTGACTTTCAAAGTTTTTTCGCTTATTGAGATCCATTAGACAAAAAAAAAAGATTTTAGAACATTGATGAATTAATTCTACACATCATCAACATTATACTTCAATCATTGATATTAAATAAATACATAATACATCTTATTTAATTATTACATTTAATATTATGCATTTATTAACCTAACTCTAAATTAATTATATTCAATTATTTACAAGTATAAATAATTTATTTCTTTACAATTATTATTATTTATTTATTATAGGAATACCAACGAAAAAAAAATGGCTAAAATTGTGGCTAAAGAGGTCTTTTTTGACCGCTATACCAGGTGGGGTTGCTGATAAACGCCCACCAACATGAATAACTATTTGAAGAAATAGGGCAGAATGAGAGGTCTGAGAGAAAGTCTCTTCCTCCATAAAGAAACAGACTCTTCGATTTTCTTTTAATTTAAATCTCCTTGAGGAGTACATACAAACAAAATCTCAACTTCCTTCCTTGGGGCGTAAAGAAATTGCAAATGGCAGCATCAACTTAAGTATTTTTCTAGTTTCTCCACCTCCTCAACGCTTCCAATATACAAAGGAACCCGTTGATGGACCTCTTGGGGCTGTATATCCAGCACTCTTTTATGTCCATCAGACCCTTTGCCACCCGCTTGCTCAACTATGTAACTCATTGGGGCGCACTCATACAGAAGTCTCAACTTCCCATTTTTGCTTTTCTTGTCGGCAGGGTAGCCATAGATTCCTCCATATAACAACGTCCTGTGAAAATCTCCCACAAGACTGCCGATGTAGCGAGCTGAGTAGGGCTTGCCCGAAGGACCTGGGTCCTTGAGATTATTCATATACTTTTTCAACTTCTCATCCCACAGCTCGTAGTTTCCTTCGTTGAAAGAATAGATCTTTCCTTTCTTTGGGATCTTTATGTCCTGATGGGTCAACACGAATTCCCCATACATGGGATCCAACGTAAAACCATACACACCCTTCCCCACTGACAGTACCAGAATCACAGAGCTCGAGTACATGCAGTACCCTGCTGCCAGCAGATTGCTTCCTGGCTGACACACATTCACAATGCATCTCTGCGCACTCTGATCCAACTGCATGCGCAGTGCCACCTCTCATGTCAGTTCTCAATTATTACAGGAAAAAGAATTCTATGAGTTCCTATATAAACACCCAAATGCTTAAAGATCTTAGTTTGAAAGTTTAACATACCGCAGCGGTATCATCTCCAATGTCTACAAGGCATTCGGAATTGGGACTGTATATGCCAAAAATGGAACCAGTGGAAACAGCCGCATCGATGTTGGAGGACCCATCAAGCGGGTCGAAGACGACTACGTAGTGTCCAGAGTAGGTCTCCTCCACAGCCACCGGTATGTCTTCCTCTTCCGATGCTATAATCCCTGTTCTGCCACTCCATCTCAAGCAACTTGAAAATATCTGCTCAAAAACATACACATATTGGCTTTCCCCTTCCCCTTCCCCAATCCAAGCACTTAAAATTAGGGCAAAAGAGTTAAAAATTAGATCTTTAGATGGTTAAGGAGAAAAGAAAGAAGAACCTCGTTTGAGACAACGTCGAGCTTCTTCTGATCCTCGCCCTGCACATTGACTTCCCCCTGGAGGCCCGTGAGGTTGGATATGCCTGCTCTTTGCACAAGAGAAGCAATTTGCTTGCACGCCAAAGAAATACTTGAGAGCACAATTACCAGCTCGCCATCTATGGCACCGCTCTGTTCTTGTCTCAGCAACCATGCCGTCAGAGTCTGGATGTCAAAGGCGCTTTGCTTCTTTGTCTGCTGCTGTTCTAGTGTTTTGCTCTGCTCAGAAGCCACTGCCCTGTTTCTCAGGCTCAGCACATTCTTCCTGCCATCTGACAAATTTGCAGAGCACCCAAAATTCGAAACAGATGGAATGGAAAGAGGTGCATTGAGTCGTTGGGGCAATCTTGGAATGGAGTGAGGATGGTGGTGAACAGAGGAGAAGCTGTGCACAGATGCTGTGGCCATTATTGCTGCTCTTTCGCTTCTTTTCTCTGCCCTGCTCTCATTTTGCAATCTATTGGATCATGGGATCAATAACGAAAGGCTACCAAATATTCCAAAAATATTTTAGAATAAAAATAAAATCTGAGATGATAATAAGTTGCGTGTGAGAAAAGTGGGGCACCAAGTCGAATGGTTGACATGCCTTGGTTAGTCTAGGACATCAAAACTAAATAGATGTGGCGTTTAACCCAATTTAGAAAATCGATTGGAAGGATCCCAAGAATAGGTGCTCTAAGAGCACCACATATGAAGCTAGCTAGGATAAAGGGTATCGAATTGCAATGATAAAGGGTAGCAACTTGCAATGGTCAGATTAGAATCTTCATTTTAGGTTTTATTTAAATATTTCATTTCTATTTGAGTATATGTAGACGATAAATGATGACAAATGATGTAATTTTGTGAAAAGTTCAATTTATTTATCTAAGTTTTATTTGTAAATGATTAAATGTTTGTTGTTTTATCTTATATCTATGCACACAAATTACTATGTTTTGGCCTATTTTCTTGATTATCATGTCTATACATAAACTAATATGTAAATGGCTAGTTCAATCATGATCATGTCTGCCTTTTCATCTGTGTTTGAGTATGCAATCATGAGGTCATCCTTGCAAGTTCAAACTTGACCCAGCTAAATTCAATTTTAAATTATTAAATTGGATTGATCAGCCTCCTTTACCTTTCCCACCTATAATTGACCAAACACGTGTTTAGGTGATTTGATGATCTATGCTAGTATTTGAACATATTTATTACATTCATCCTCATTATTGAAGAATCATCTAAGAAAGCAATCATCTGGTCATCCTAGACCATTGAAAAATCCAATCAAAATTGTAAGACTTAGATTTGGTGCACTAAAATGACTAACAAAATTACAACAAGATCAAATATAAGCTAATAGCAAAGGAAAAGCAAATAGTCACTATTAAAATAAACAAAAGACTAGTTGTGAAACTATGTCAAACTTGTGATGTTGCCCTTTAAGAGATAGGTAGTGTTTCTCAAGGCATAACATCTGTACTTTTGGGATTTTTATTGGTAGTCTTCGTTATTCGATCATAGAGCTAAGCATTTTTTTCCTTCTCATTCCATTTCCATTATAGCATCATACATGTGAATTAATTTGATATCTCTAAATGTTTATTCTAGGTTGAAATATGCTTATGTGTAAGCATTTTATTGGATTAGTCTAGACTAAACTTTGGGAGGTTTATTTCCATTTTCTTTAGGGTTTCTAGATCCAAGTTTATCTTTTATTACAACATATTTTTATATCAAATTTAATTTTTTATTCTTGTGCTTCATTAATTTATCTTTATTGTAAGGTTTGGTGATTGTTTGTATTGCCTATCTTCTGACCACCCTACCCACCCTTATTTGGTTCTAGCATTTGTATTTTGCACTTTTTTTTCAATTGCCATTTATATTGTTGTCATGTCATTTTTTTCAAAAAATGATAAAATATCAATTGCTTATGGAGACATCAAAGTTTGAGAATTAGAGTTATTGTTTAACACCTGTCAAGGAGCTGTCGGAGATCAGAGATTGAGTATGTCACTTGACTCATGTTGGAAAGTTGTTGAGCGTCAGGGTTCAGAGATACCACCTAGCTCATTCCAAGGACTTTTCACAGGTTGGGGTTGTTGCTCAACACATACCTAAGATCTATCGAAGGTCGAGGATTAGGGTTTTGGCCCAAGGACCTACAAGAGGTCAAGGATTGGGGTTGTTGCTCGACTCATGCCAAGGAGCTATCAAAGGTTAAGGATCGAGGTTATTTCCTAACACACATGCTAAGCATCTATTAGAGGTCAGGGGTTGGGGTTCTTGCTTGACACATGCCATGTAGCTATCAAAGGTCGAGGATTGAGGTTGTGGCTCAACACATGCCAAGTTGGAAGGAAGGAGACACTCCAAACCTCTGACAAAAAAGTTTCTAATACCTATAAGTTTGACCTGTGATGTGGCATGTAGAATTCAAATTTGGGCCTTGATGCCATTTTGGGTCCAAGAGCTAACTAGTTTCATCTTTTGGGTGGGTAGCATATGAAACTAGAAAAACATTTCAATTGTAATTATCAAGTTATGTCATGGTATCTTTTGGGCACTTTGTGTTCAAGTAATCTTTTATGGAAGAAAACACATAGGAAACTGTCATCAATGGATAAAAATGTTGCAAGTATGATGGTGTTGTCATTCATGTCAACTGTGTTGTTGCATGAAGAAAAGGTCGAGGATATTGAGAAAATTGAGAAGAAGAGGAAAACAGGTTGTTGCAGGTTGTGCATGTATAGTTGAGATATTGAGGAAGTTGTGAGTACATGGAGCTATATTTTTGTTGCAATATTTGGAGATGAGTTGGAATGAATTAATAAGATGAGATGATGTCTTTGGTACTTGATTTCCAAGTGCTTTTGAGAAAATTTGATAAACAAAGAAAATAGTGTTGTGCAAGTGTTTAGAATGTGCTCTGGATCATGCTCCACATTTCTTTTGTATTGATGTTATGCCTGTGCAAATTTAGTATATTGATTAAGGTTGGAAGAGGTTTCTACATTCAAAATTTTGCATTCTGGATCATTGGTAAGAGGAATTTTTGTTTTACCAATATGAGAATTGGTTTTGTAGTATTGTAAAGAGGTGTTAGGGAGAAATTTGTTTGCTCCACATATCTTCATAGTTGCTTTTCAGGACTTGTGGTTTTGAAGGAGAGTTAATGGTGTTGTTCTCTTGTTGGTATCAAGAAGATTCATGGTTAGGTGTATTGGAAGTTTCAGAAGCATATGCTTAATGTTCAAATGTGTTTTCATGGGTAATGACTGACTTGGTGTCGATACTACATTCAGATATGTTCAAGTATTAATGGATGTGTAGTGTGGCATGTGAGACTTAATTTTGGGTCTCAGTTAAGTGTTGTTTTGGTCCCCTAAATCATTCTTATCCACCGCGAGAATGTTTAGGTGCTAACCTAATTTGAATTTGCAAATACAATGGATAGAATGTTGACCTTGGAGAAGATGTTTAAGGTTGAGGTTAATATAAATAAGAGTGGAGTTGTTGTGAGTTGGTGTGCATGAAGAGAGAAGCAAGATAAATGTGAGATCAATGCAAGTGATGTGTGTATGATGTGAATTTGAGAAGAGTAGTGTGAACTTCAAAGTATTGCATTTATGAATGCAATGAGCCGAAGGTGTCCAAAATCTTTCAAACAAGACTGTGAAAGTGTTGGAGCATTGTGGTGGATTCCTTATTACATTGAGAAAGTGATCTTTGTGTAACATTTCCCTTCTGTCTTCTTGTATTTCTTTATGTGGTAGTGAGCCCTAGCCGTGAGCCTTTTTGGACAGTGTGTCCTATTCTAGTGGTGAGCCCCTTTGTACCAATTTTGCAATTACTTATATTGTGAGCTAATCCTCATGTAGTTTCTCCCTCATTGGGCTTTCCACGTAAATCTAGTGTTCTCTTTGTGTATGGTGTTGTTATTTCAGTTACTGCTATCTACATTTCATGATTAATCATTATAATAGAATAAGGGTTTAATGAATGCATGTGGATCTAATTACCGTTGAGGGTTTTGATTAGATATAACTGATTCACCCCCCTCTCAATTGTCTTGTTCATTCAACAATTGGTATTAGAGTGAGGTTCCTTGGAGAAGAGCTTAACTGCTTGAGGTAGATACAGGATGGCAAACAAGGTTACTTTGGAATTCCCTAGCTATGATGGCACTGATTATGCATTCTGGAAGAGAAAGATGGAAGGATATCTGTCAGCTCAAGGATTTGAGGTTGAAAAGGCTTATCAGACTACATATACTCCACCTCCGAATGGTCTAGGTATAAGTGAAAAAATCAAGGCGCATGAGATCAATGCTAAGGAAATATTTATTATTGTGATTAGTCTTTCAAATATTGAATTGGTAAAAGTTATGAGTTTGAAGACTACTAAAGAGGTTTGGGATAAGCTAGAAAACATTTATGAAGGAGATGAAAAACTCAAACAAGCAAAGTTGTAGAATTTTAAGGCACAATTTGAGACTCTCCACATGTTTAAAGATGAAACAATCAAAATCTACATGCAAAGAGTTGATGAGATGGTGAGCACAATGAGAGGTCTTGGTGCACAAGTCAAAGAATATAAAGTGGTAAAGAAAGTTCTTGGATCTCTTCCTGATTCTGATAGTGAAAAAGTGTTTTCTATTGAGGAAATTGCAAATCTTGATACTTACTCTAGAGATCAGATGATTGGTACACTAACTTCTTTTGAAATGAGGAAAAAAGGTTTGAAAAATGGTATAGCTATAGAGACTGCTTTCAAAGCTAGAGTATCATAAAAGGTTGAAGATTCAACTAAGGAAGATCTTGATGATGTGGAAGCTGACTTTGTAAGAAGAATGAAGAAGGGCACCGATAAGTACAAAGGTAAACTACCTTTCAAATGTTTTAGCTGTGGTGAAATAGGTCATTATGCTTCTAGATGTCCAAAGAGAGTTGTAAACATTAAGAGCAAGGATCATAAAGGAAATATGGTTAAGAAAGCTTACTATGTTAGAGAAGATGTTGGTATTTCTGATGATGAATCTGATTATGGAGACTTTGAAGACAATGAATGCTTGTTCTTGGCTATTAAAGAAGGATCTAGTTCTACTAACTCTAAAAGTTGTGTGAAGGAATGTATTTTGGAGAAGGATAAGGTTGAAGGTACTTTGGTATCTGCTTTTCATGTTAAAGAGGATAATAATTACTAGGTTGTTGATAGTGGTTTCTCTAATCGCATGACCAAAGACAAGAGTAAGTTTGTTAAATTTGAAAAATATGATGGTGGACTAGTTAAATTTGGAGATGATTCAAGAGCTAAGATTTGTGGAATAGGATCAATCAATTTTGATGGCACACATAACACTAATAATGTTTACTATGTTAAGGGTTTAAGGCATAACCTTTTGAGTGATGGACAAATGTGTAGCAAGGGATATAATATTGTGTTTAAGGATGAAACATGTGCCAAGATTAGAAAAGGGTATGGAACTGTGATTGTTGTCGGTAAGAGAACAGATGGAAACATTTATCAACTTAAGGGTGCTTATGGTTATTGCTTTATGTTGCAGATTAGTGATAGTTGGTTATGGCACCAAAAGATGTGTCATGATTTTTGATAATTTGGTGAGAATCAATTCAGTTCATGTAGTGAGAGACCTTCCTAGAATCACAAAGTCTATCAATGTTGTTTGTAAAGATTGTTAGTTTGGAAAGAAAGTAAGGAATAGTTTCAAGGGAAAGGAACAATCCGATATCAGACTACTGGAATTAGTACATACATATATTTTTGGTCCTACAAGGGTGAGAATTCTACAAGGTGACAAGTACTTTATGCTTTTGATTGATGATTATTCTAGAATGAAATGGGTTACATTTCTTAGAGAAAAATCTGATGCACTAGATAAATTCAAGGCATATAAAGCTATGGTTGAGAATGAATTGGATTTGAAAATAAAATGTTTAAGGTTTGACGGAGGTGGTGAATTCACCTCCAATGAGTTTAACATGTTTTTTGAAGTTCATGGAATAAAGAGGCACTTGTTTTCCCCTAAAACTCCTCAACAAAATGGAGTTGTTGAAAGGAAAAATCAGGAAATTCAAGAAGCTGCTAGGACTATCATGAAAGAGGAAAATATACCAGAAGTCTATTTGAGAGAAGCTATTCATACTGCAATTTATATACTTAACAAAGTTCAAGCTAAAGCTAACAACACAAAGACTCCCTATGAGTTATGGTTTGGAAGGATTCCTACTATGAAATACTTTAGAGTATTTGGAAGAAAATGTTATATCAAAAGAGAAAAATAAAACTTAGGAAATTTTGATGCAAGGTCTGATGAAGGTACCTTCCTTGGATATTCTACTAAAAGCAAAGCTTACAGATGTTACAACAAAAGGCTAAGAAAGATAGTTGAAAGTGCAAATGTTAAGGTTGATGAAAACTTGCAGAATTCAATTGCAGTGGATGGATATGTTTAAGATGAACCTAATTATAGAGAAGTAGAAGAAGAAAAATTTGATAAAGAAGAAGTGAAAAATGGAGAGGAAGAAGCTTCGAAGAAGACCCCTAGACCCCTAAGTATGTGCAAAAGAATCATTCTAAAGATCAAATCATTGGAGACAAAAGGAAAGGTGTATTGACAAGAAGCAAAGTTGTTGAGGTTGAGGTAAATCTATGTTCGCTTTCTAAAGTTGAACCTAAAACAACGAGTGAAGCATGCAAGGATGAACATCAGATGAAGGAAATGAAAGGACTTATGCAAATTGAGAAAAATCGAACTTGGGAATTGGTTCCTAGATTGGAAAAGAAGAATATAATTGGAACTAAGTGGGTATTCAGAAATAAATTGAATGAGAATGGAGAAGTGGTAAGGAATAAGGAAAGACTTGTGTGTTAGGGTTACTCACAAGTGGAAGGAATAGACTTTGAGGATACATTTGCTCCTATGGCTAGGATGGAAGCTATCAGATTTTTTTTGAATTTGTAGCATACAAAGACTTTAAAGCTTATCAGATGGATGTGAAGTCTACTTTTTTGAAAGGTGAATTGGAAGAAGAAGTTTGCATGGAACAACCAAAAGGATTTCAGTTATCAGATCAACAGGACATGGTATGTAAATTAAAGAAGACACTGTATGGATTGAATCAATCACCCAGAGCTTGGTATGCAAGATTGGACAAATATTTGATACAAGGAATCAGTAAGGGAACCACAAATAGCAATCTTTATTTCAAAATTAAGGAAGAAAAGATCTTGATAGTGGTTGTATATATGGATGATATTGTCTTTGGTGGAAATGAAGCTATGTTTAAGAATTTTTTTGAAGAGATGTAGAAAGAGTTTGAAATGTCAATGTTTGGGGAGATGAATTCCTTCCTTGGGCTACAAATCAATCAAACAGATAAAGGGATTTTCATTTCACAATCTAAGTATTCCAAAGAGATGTTGAAGAAGTTTGGAATGGATGACTCCAAACCGGTATGCACTCCTATGGTGACTGGTTGTAAATTGAGCAAAGATGATGATTCACTTAAGGTTGATCAGAGAAAATATAGATATATGATTGGTGGATTGCTATATCTAATTGCTACTAGATCGGATATAATGCATGCAATTTTTCTTGTGGCTAGATTTCAAGAAGATACTAAAGAAACACATGTGGCAGTAGTAAAGAGAATGTTCAGATATTTAAGAGGCACTTTGGATTATGGCTTATGGTATCCTAAGGATATTGATTTCAAATTAAGTTCTTATACAAATGCAAATTGGGTTGGTTGTGTTGATGTCAAGAAAAGTACAAGTGGTGGTGCATTCTTTCTTGGATGTAGATTGGTGTCATGGTTGAGTAAGAAGCATGATTTAGTTTCTTTGTCTACTTTAGAGGCTTGAATTTATTGCAACAACATCATGTTGTACATAGGTGTTGTGGATGAGACATACATTGAAGGATATCAAAGTTGTATATGACGAGCCTATATATATCTTTTGTGACAATACAAGTGAAATTAACATTTCAAAGAATCCAGTGATGCATTCAAGGACAAATCATATATCTATTAGGTATCACTTTCTGAGAGAGAAGGTTATAGAGAACGAGGTGAAACTTGAGTATGTACCTACAAAGGATTAGATTGCTAACATATTTACTAAGTCTCTTCCTAAGGATACTTTTGAGTATCTTCGGGAGAGGCTAGGGATTATTACCCCTCCTTCATTGAACTAGATGCATATGGAGATGCATCAGTCTAGTGGATATATGGATCTATCCTTTGTCTGGATTGATGTTGGTGGCTACCTCTCAAGGGGAGTAGGTAGTGTCATGTGTTTTCATTGAGTTGCCGATGTGATTGGGTATACTCCTAAGGGGGAGTATTTAGAACAGGCATGTTGGTTCAGTGTCAAAGGGGGAGAATAATGTAAAAAATTTATCATTTTCCATTGATGTCAAAGGGGGAGAAATTATCATGTGAAAAAGTGTAAGGTATTAATGGAGAAAGTTGTGCATATTGTTAAATCATTCAGGGGAAGAAAAGAAAGTGTGTTTAGGGTTGTTGTGTTGTCTTTGATGGTTTTTCACATCATGTGTTGCCATCATTGACAGAGAGGGAGATTGTTGTAAGTATGATGTTGTTTTCATTGATTTCAACAGGATACCTACTAGCTAGTGTTGTTATTGATGTCAACTATGTTGTTGCATGAAGAAAATGTCGAGGATATTGAGAAAATTGAGAAGAAGAAGAAAACAGTTTGTTGCAAGTTGTGCATGTATAATTGAGATATTGAGGAAGTGTTGTGAGTACATGGAGATATATTTTTCTTGCAGTATTTGGAGATGAGTTGGAATGAATTAATAAGCTAAGATGATGTCTTTGGTACTTGATTTCCAAGTGCTTTTGAGAAAATTTGATAAATAGAGAAAATAGTGTTGTGCAAGTGTTTAGAATGTGGTCCAGATTGTGCTCCATGTTTCTTATGTATTGATGTTATGCTTGTGCAGATTTAGTATGTTGATTGAGGTTTTCAGAGGTTTCTATATTCAAAATTTTGGGTTCTAGATCACTGGTAAGAGGAATTTTTGTTTACTATTATGAGAATTGGTTTTGCAGTATTGTACAAAGGTGTTGGGGAGAAATGTATTTGCTCCACATTTCTTCGTAGTTGTTTTCCAAGACTTGTGGTTTTGAAGGAGATTTAATGGTGTTGTTCTCTTGTTGGTATCAAGAGGATTCGTGGTTAGGTGTATTGAAAGTTTTAGAAGAGTATGCTTAATGTTCAAATGAGTTTTCATGGGTAATGGCCAAACTAGTGTCTACACTACATTCATATATGTTCAAGTATTAATGGATGCATAGTGTGGTGTGTGAGACTTAATTTTGGGTCTTGGTTAAGTGTTGTTTTGGTCCCCTTTCATTCCTATCCACCGTGGGAATGTTTAGGTGTCGACCTAATTTGAATTTTTAAATACAACTGATAGAATGTCGACCTCGGAGAAGATGTTTAAGGTTGAGGTAGTGGAGTTGTTGTGATTTGGGTGTTCATGAAGATAGAAGCAAGATAGATGTGAGATCAAGGCAAGTGATGTGTGTGTGATGCAAATTTGAGCGGAGCAGTGTGAAATTCAAAGTATTGGATTTCTGAATGTAGTGAGCCGAAGGTGTCCAAAACATTTCAAACAAGACTACGAAAGTGTTGGAGCATTGTGATGGATTCCTTGTTGCATTGGGAAAGTGTTCTTTGTGTAAAATTTCTCTTCTATCTTCTTGTATTTCTTTTTGTGGTAGTGATACCTAGCTATGAGCCTTTTTGGACAATGTGTCATATTCTGGTAGTGAGCCCCTTTGTATCAATTTTTCAATTACATATATTGTGAGCTAATCCTCGTTGGTTTTTCCCTTATTGGGTTTTCCACGTAAATCTGGTGTTCTCTTGTGTATGGTGTTGTCATTTTAGTTTATGTTATCTACATTTCGTGATTAATCATTATAAGTTTAATGAATGCATGTGGTCTAATTATTGTTGAGGGTTTTGATGTTTTGATTAGATACAAATTATTCACCCCCTCTCATTTTTCTTGTTCATTCAACAAAAAAACCATTTATTGTTGGAATCAAAGGATGAAAACATTTTGGCTCTTGAGGGAATTCTCACTCAAGAAGTGCATTGGAGCTTCAAGTTTACAATATAGTTCAATCTTCTTGTGAATACATCATTTGTTGTAGATTTGTAAGTGTTTTTTATTGTTATTGTTGCAATGACTTTCATAAAAATCCTTTGGTTGTAGAGATTTGATCATAATCAATATCAATTGTTGTTGTGAGTGAATGAAATATTGAAACTAAAAAACAAAGACAATACAAAGCAAAGTACCTATTTCAACATTCAACAATCACCTTCAATGGAGTGTGAGCACAATAAATCAAATCAAATGAGAATACCTAAACAATAATGCCTCCACAAAGCCTCATCTTACTCCATTAAGTTTTATATGCTTCAAAGTATGATATGTGGATTGTTCTTCTTAACATAACCTTGTAATCACAAATGGGTGTAATGATAGCATGAATGTTCTCAGATAATTGTGGATTGTTTGATGGCTTGGAAGATGGTTGATTTATAGTTTTCAACTAATATCAATTAATGATGGAGGATGATCAAAAGAATAAATGGATGAAATTGATTGAGAGGACTGAGGAATGTGTGGATGAGTGAACTGGCTACATGGATGAGGGGATTGGCTACATGGATGAGTGGATTGACTACATGGATGAGTGGACTGACTACATGGATGAGTGAGAGTGAGAATGAGTCTAAGTGATCTGATGTGCTTTTTTTAGTTGACTCACTTAATTGATGGATAAAATAATGGCAATAGAATTAAATAAAAGATGTTAAATTAAGAAATAAATAAATAATAATTTTATTTATTTAGAGGAATTAAAAATAGAAAAAGTAATTAAATAAGATAAATTTATTTATTTAATTGTAGAGGAAATGTTAGCTAATTAAATTATTTAATTATAATGCATAGAAGAATTAATGCATGAATTAATTAAATAATTAAAAATTATTTAATTAATGTGAAGAAGAAAATTTGATGAATTAATTAAATAACTAATATTTATTTAATTAATGTGAAGAGGAAAAAATTGAAGAATTAATTAAATAATAAAATTTTATTTAATTAATGTTGATGATGAAAAATGATGAATTAATTAAATAATTAAAAAATATTTAAGTAATGTTAATGATGAAAATGATGAATTAATTAAATAATTAAAATTTATTTAATTAATGTTGATGATGGAAATGATGAAATAATTAAATAATTAAAAATTATTTAATTTCTACAATAATAGAAAGAATATAACCTGTAAATAAGAAAAAAATGGTGTGAGCAAAGCAACGAATCAAATCATGGGCAGATGTTGTAGATAAGGAATGGCCTATGATGAATGTAGGACTTGACCATGGTGATCACCAATGGGAAAATCGGAGTAGAGGTGGAAATGGGTCAGAGGTAGAAGAATGGGAATTATCGGTCAAGGAACCACACAAGTAGCACTGAGCCAAAGGATATGAAGGACATGGTCTAGATAATTGGAGAGGAAATATGGGTGGGCGGTTTTATGGAGATGAGGAAGCCAATCAAATAGATGATCAATGAAAGACTTTGTCGGATAATGGTTGGCGACGACACCAAGGTGATTTGGATGGAAATGAAGTGGCAAGGAAGTGGTCATATGAAGAAGGGTATGCTAGCAGAAGGAATACAACCAAGTGGAGGGCACAAGATCAGAATGGAAAGGAGAAAAGAGGATAATGGTTTGGGAGGCATCGACAAGTAGTGATCAATCGAATGGGGAACCTATGGCTTCATGGAAAACAACATAAACCATGGGGGAGAGAATATTCCTCAATGATCATGGACAGGGAGGGTGCAACCCTGACTAGAATTCTCTGAGGAGGTTCCCACAACAAGGATCAAAGTGGGATCATCAAAATTGGAAAGAGAGTAAACAAGGTAAGAATAATTTAACCCATGAAATTTGGAAATATGCATTTACTTTTTTTTTGGATAATGTAATTTTTGAGCAATCAATTAAGCATATGAACTAAATTTTATTATTCATCAAATGGGGGGGTTGGCCAGTGATCCCTAAACTCAATCAATGGTGTGAGAAAAACTAGGGAAGTGTAGGAACAAAATCTCTGACTAATGGATTCTTCTTAATTGGATGCCATAATAGATAAATGAAGAGGTAGATATTCAATAATGGCCCTTAAATGATGGACGGGACTAGCTTCTTCATTAAAGATTGGGTACCAAATGTTGATCCTCTGAAGTAAACAATCGAGGAAACTAGGGCTTGGGTGAGATTATACAATCTCTCATCAAAATAATGGGATCTGGGAACCCTAAGGACTATATGGAATAATTTGGGTTCCTTTATAGAGGCGGATGGAGACTTGATAGACATGAATTATAGGATGTATGCAAGGATGTGCATTATCATTAAACCAATCCCTACATTGCCAAAGGAGATAGAAATCATAATAGAACAAGGATATGAAGGAAAAAGTTTGAATGGGAAGATGATATGGTATTGTGCCCAAAGTGTCGATCGAAAGGGCATAAGGGGAAAGATTGTTTCAAGGGGACTAAACTAGAGGGGAATGGAAAATGAATTATGAGGGATAAGCACCAAGTGAAAGGAAAAGATAGTGCAAAATACCACCAAAAGAGAGGGCAACATGAAGCACTTCAGGAAGAAGTGGTGATGAGGGTAGAGCAGGGGGAACCAGTGCCACAATTAGATGAGGTCATCAAAGAGCCAAATGTGGCAAACGAAGGAAGTGGTCAAGAGGATTGTGAAAAAAAAGTGGAGGAAGACCCAATAGAACAAGGTTAAGAAGAAATAGAGGAAACCCAAAAGAGGGATAAGGAATTAGTAGAGCTCCTTGATAAGGGATTCAAGCTCCTAGAAAATGTGAGGGGCAACTTGCTAGAAGAGGAAAATATGAATTGAGAAGAGCTATCTTTAGACTCAGAATTTGTGAGCGAGTATGAAGAAGTGGAAGAGGGTGAGATTCAGGAAGAAAGAATGTTGGATCAATCTTAGTCGAGGATAAAGAATTTGAAAACTAGATAGAAAGGGAAAAGAGGAAGGAAGACTAATAGGAAAATATTGGAAATTGTAGGAAATGCAAAGGGTCGGATGAAATTAAGGTCAAGGAAGGGAGTGTCTCTTACTAGGTCACCATGAGGGAAATAACATGGAATGTTAGGGGCATCAATTCCCCTAACAAAAATGCATGATCAAGCATCAAATTGATCAATCTATGATAGATTTTGTTTTTCTACAAGAAACAAAATTGGTGGAGGAAGAGGGGGCTAATTTGCTAAAGTACTGGAAATAAAGGGAAGGAGCATTTGAATTAGCAAGAGGGGGCCTTAGGAGAATTGGGAGTTCTGTGGAATCCCTATAGGCTAAAAGGGGAACATGTGACAATAAACTAGCATTGGAAATTCTTAAAATTGTAGGTCTTGAATGTGAATGATGTATTTTATGTGGTGAATGTATATGGGCCTATGAAGATCATCAAAAAGGAGGTATGGAACCATATTAGGGGTTTAATACAAGAGGAGAATGTAAGGAAAATTATGGTGGAAGGGGACTTTAATGCCATAATCGGTAGGGAAGAAAAGAAGGGTGGCTTGCCACAACTCTCACAAGTTTAGGTGGATTTTCAAGATTTCATAGAGGAGAATATGTTGTGAGATGTGGCACCAAAGAATGTCATATTCACATGGACAAATCATTGAAAATAATTCTCAAATATTTTTTAAATACTTGACATATTCTTATTGGTTGGGAATTGGGATTTACTAGCAATGGTATATGAAACAAGTATATTACCATGGACAGGTTCTGACCGTTTCCCAATGCAACTGTTGTTCTTCCCAGAAAAGGTGTCAAACTAGTGTCCTTTTAAATTTGGGAATATTTTGTTCAAAGATGAAGGTCTAAAGAAAATAATTGCACAATGGTGGGACATAAAAATGGTGCATGGAGACTATAAGCTCTACATATTTGTGAAAAAGTTGGCCTATGTGAAAAATAACCTGAAAGAATGGAACAAAGAGCGCTTTAAGAATATCTTTGAGGAGAAGGAAAGGCTAGAAGGGGTACTAGATGATATCAGTAATAATTTCATCAAGGATGGGATGCAAGCAAAGGACTTTGAGTTGGAAAGAACCCTAAAACTAGAGGACACAAAATTATTGGCAAGAGAGGAAGTGTTTTGGAGGTAGTTCAGTCAAGGGAGACATGGTTGAAGGACGGGGACAAAAATATGAATATTTTTCATCATTCCTCCAAGGTGAGAAGAAGCAGAAATAGGATATCAAAAATCTCAAATGAGGTGGGGGTACTTCTTCAAATAGAGGAGGAAATCAATAAGGAAGTAATCATTTTTCTTGAAAATCTACTTAACAAGGAGAATCTGGTGAACCAAGAGGAATGTGATAGCTTTCTAAGAAACATCTCGACATTGTTCAAACTAGAGGATAATGATTGGATCCTTAAAGAGGTAATAGAGGAATAAGTATGAAAGGTGACATTTCAGCTAAACTCAGACAAAGCTCTTGGGCTTGATGACTTCTTGACCAACTTGTATAAGAACTATTGGGATATAATTGGCAAGGACTTGACTCAGACTGTGAAAGAATCAAGGAACAAAGAAGTGATTCTAGGAGAAATGAATCAAACCTTTCTATCCTTAATACTAAAGAAAAGCATGGCCAAATCCATGGGTGATTATCACCCAATCTTATTATGCAATACAGTGTACAATATTTTCACCAAACTGATGGCCAATAGAATGAAATCCATTATAGGAGACATAATTTTAGAAGAGCAGAGTGGCTTCATGTCGAGGAGGTCCATAGTGGAGGGGATCATGGTAGCTCATGAAACCATTCACTCAATTAGAAAATAGAGATCATAGAGCATGATAATTAAATTATATATCCAAAAATCCTATGATCAAGTAGATAGGAAGTTTCATCTTGAGGTAATGGAGAAGTTTAGTTTTAGAACAAAGTGGATGTATGGATTCCTCAAATTTCTTTGCTCTGGTCAATGGATCACCCCAAGGCTTCTTCCAAAATAAGAGAGGCTTAAGGTAGGGGTATCATATTTCCCCATTCCTTTTCATCATTATGGTGGAGGCCCTTAGGAGAAATATCAAAGTAGAAAAAAGGTTAGGCCATTGGACTAGAATTAAGGTTGTGCCAAGAGTTGAGGAGATTACCCATCAAAAAATTTCATATGACATATTGTTATCTGGGAAAGAATGTAGAAGAGAAGCCAAAGTGGTCAAAGGTGTCCTTGATGACTACTGCAAAGCATTAGGAGAAAGTATAAATTGGAAAAAATTGGTTTTTTTCTTTAATATCAACCCAAGTGTTCAAAGGGATGTGGTGAGAATCTTAGACCTAAGAAGTTCCAAACTTCTCAAGAAATTCTTGGGGATTCTTTCATTTGTGGGAATTAACAAGAAAGGGATATAGGAATCACTAGTGAATAGTTGCAAATAAAAAATGGAGACATGGAAAGGTAAAAGACTATCATAGGAAGAATTCTGACATTGAAGGCAATTGTAGCTGCAATTCCAATTTACTCCATGACTTGCCTAAAATTACCAAAAAAAGTGGATGAAGGATTAGACTAGATCATGTGAAGTTTCTTTTCGAGTGGGGTGGTGAAAGATCAAAAGTTCAGGTTGATAGCTTGGAACAATATATACAATCTAAAGCAAGTAAGAGGGGTAGGTGTCAAATAGATGGTCATGATGAACATGAAAATGGTGGAAAAGATGGTATGGAATATGTACAGAAAGTGAGATCAAAAATGGGTGAGGATTCTTCAAAGTAAATATATGGACTCTAAGGACCTAACTAGGATTCTCACAACAATAGACCCATTGAGAGGCCTGATAATATGGAAATTCATTTTGGAATGTAGAGATATTATCACCAAATATGTGATGTAGGATGTTAATGATGGTCATAGTGCCTTATTCTGGTATGAATCTTGGGATGGTCATGATGTGTTGGCACGATATGGATCATTGGAGGAGTTAAGAATGGGGAATGAAAGTTAGGGACTATATGGAGCGGTATTGGAAAAATGGGATTGAAAACTAGAAGTGGAAATATTTATAGGATATAGAGGCCCTGGTGGAGAAAAAGATAGCATTGCAACAAATACTCAAAAGAAGGAAAATTATTATCAGAGAGGAAGAAGACAAGGTGAGGTGGTGGGGGTAAAGTATAGAGAATATAGTGTGAAATTGGGGTATAGAATCAAGTAAAATGTAATTGTTACATATTTTTTTGCCTCAGCTCTAATGGAGGAGCTGGCTGATTGTTATTTAAACATTAAGTGGAATTGCAGTGTCATGTTCGAATGTTGTTTCACATTATTATCATTATGCATCGAACAATAGTTATGCATTTTAGTGAAGTTATGAGGTTGCAGAGTGCCATTCAGATGTTACAGATTTTAAAGAAATACAGAATTGAGTGCATAAGCAAAATAGCATTTCAGATGCTTTTATTCATTTCGGAAGGAACTCATATTTTTACAAGGCTTCATTTGATTTCACAATAAGAATGATATAATAACACTGCATGAATATGCACTTTCTTTCTTTTCAATTGAAAAGCAGAATTGAAATCAAAGATCCACACAAGCCGTGGATATAACTGACAGTGACAATGCATTTCTAATAGCACATTGCACTACTGAAGATGCGAAAGGAAAACACATAAGCAATAGTATAGTCATCATTGCCTGATTATCGACGTTTGATGTTGAATGGTGCACCTCGCCATCTCGAGCTTCGTTGACCTGTAAGAGGAAAAGAGGGGTGTCAGTGGCTTCGACTATGACATAACTCATATGATGCACCTACAATAGTACATCATACTATTAGCAATGCATTGAAACAATCAATCAAGTACAGTATGAAAGAAGTGAACTGAGGGAGAAGTAACAATATCATGATCAACATGTTCTACTTTTTATGCTAACACTGTTTGCTTCCTTGTGCAGGTATAGGTAAAGTCATGAAGCTGAACATTGTTTGAAGACCAAGCATGTGGAGTAAAACGGGCTCCCACAAGGGTTGAGCTCGGCATGCTGCCCTATTTATTAAAGCATTGTGCTTTTTTCTGCTTTAAAACATTTTTTTGAGATTGTTTGAAGCTTTTTTCCTTGAGCTTTTTTCTGAGCTCGGATTAGGGTTTTCTTGAGAGTTCTTTTGATAGACTTAGTCTTTCAACTCTCCATTTTCTCAACAGTTCAGAGGAGAGTTTCTTGCCCTTACGCATTTTGGGGAGCTTGTAAACTAATGTGTGCTCAGATCCTGAGAGGTTCCAACTCTATCATTCAATAAAATAGCAGAGTTTTTCCTTTCTCATTTCCTTTTCATGACTTGGAATAGTAATCTGATTTGTTCTGTGATTCAAATCTGTTGGATCCTTTTCTTTTCTTATTATTGTCAAGAAATTTGCAGGAGTTGCATGCTAGTTCAGGTTGTGCCTTGTGTTAATTTAACCTTTGCATAAATCACTGTTGAACTACATGTGTTGTGAGATTGTGAGATTTTAATTTTAAAGAGTTGATGAGAGTGAGTTATTATCAGGGTCTTCTTACAGTTGATCAATATTTTAGGATGATAGAATTCCAGTTTTAGATTTTAAATCCAGTTTACCCTTCTATCCTTTTTCCTAAAAAGCCACTTAGAATAGAATTCATCATTCAAAGAACCAGCTCACTTTGGAGATTCCTCTTTCATGTAGATCACCCACATCTAAAGGAGGTTTCCATGTTCTAGTAGTTTGTTGAATATTTCATTCAGCAAGGTGCAAAACTATTGATAACAGTTTTTAGCACGCCCGGTGGGACTCTGAAAATCAATTTCAGAGAAATTTTGATCCTTTAAGGTTGCTGTTTGGTG
Organism: Sequoia sempervirens; assembly: GCA_007258455.2. NCBI lineage: Eukaryota > Viridiplantae > Streptophyta > Pinopsida > Cupressales > Cupressaceae > Sequoia > Sequoia sempervirens. The sequence continues at coordinate 155,632,877 of VDFB02000002.1, read as the reverse complement.
TATGCAGCAAGTTATTCAGCCTTTCAGAGGCCCTTTTCAATATACCTGGCGACTCCTTTCTCTGATTGTCAAGCAGATCCAGTGTGAACAGCGCACAAAAGAACACATACTGAAGGGTCGGGTGTTCCCTTCAGAATTATCAGCCTTTGGAGGCATAGTCATCAAACACCATGGCGACTCTGAGAATCCTTTTCTAGTTTCAAAAAGATCAAGTGCTGGTATGTTGTTAGAGATTCTAAGTTTTGCTCATTTTTAGCCTTTAGATGAATAAATATGTCAATATTTCATGGGCATGTATCATATCACCCGTCATATCATGAAGATACTGCTTACCCATCTCCATATCAGCCACATTCGCATAATCATGCTACTGTTTCCAGTTCCATGGCTTTTCAAAGCCAACATGCGCAGTATAGTTGCCACCCACCCACCCCTGCTCATTATTCATCTTAGCCCTCCTATGTTAAAAATCAGTCCCAAGAGATAGAAGACTTGAGTTTTAGAGAAATAAGGCTGAACTATGAAAGGAAAATGAGTCAAATAGATCAGCAGGAGGAGATGGCAAGTATAAAAAGCACACTGCTTGATTACATGAATTAGCTCACGGAGATCAAGAAGCAGTATGAGTATAATCAGCAGTAGGAGGAGCTGGCTTATCAAGCCTATCTTCATGATCAGGAGTTGGAGACCCAAAGAGCACAGTTTGAGGAGGATTTAGAGAGAGAGGCAGCCGCACAGACAAATCTTTTGCTTGTTCGGTGTCAAAAGTTGGAAGCCCAAATAGCTCCTGTCAGTTCTGAACATCCTATTCAAGAAGAGGTTCATAAATTCAAGTTTCCAAGTTTTATAAAAGCTGCGCCTCCTAACCCTACTAAAGTCAAAATTCCTAGCTTTAGAGATTTTTTACCTTTGCAAGAATCTAGGTTAGAACTTTCTGAACCTGTGAGCACTCAAGTCCAGTCCATTAGGAAGCGACCTCCTTTCCTCCAGGAAACTCCAAAAATTCCACAAGTTTCCCAGCCAAATAATTCTGATTATCCCGTCACTATTGAGGACAGATCTATTGTCTTGGAAAATGACTCATCTTTCGCCATGGAAGAAGCTAGAGTGAACTTATTGCATATAGCTATGAAAGAATATCGCTTGCAGCAGCAGAAGATTGAACGAGAGGAGCATTGTTTTGTGGGGGACAATGGAAAGTTTTCAGATTGCACTCCTTTCTTGGCTGAGCCTAAGAGTGTTGCATGTGCAAAGGAGGTTCATTCTTTGGAACACCAAAATATCGATGGTCATTTTGAAGTCTCCAGTTGGGACAGCGTTAAGAAAGACCCAGAGCATCATGAGCCATTGCTGCGGGAGGTAGAGGAGGCCCTATTTGAAGAATAGCATATTCTAGATCAAGAAATGGCTGATAGCTTTCAAGTTATGCCTAATTTGTTCAATGAGTTACCATTTTTTGTGGATAACAAAGTAAGTATCCCTCAGATTACACCTGTACCAGCTCTAGAGCAACGAGAAGAAGTTCAAAGTTCTGATGTTTCGATACCTCAGAAGAGTTGCAGTGATGAAGGAAATAGTCTTCCTCCACAGGAAACTGAAAGTGAGAGGGAAGATGACATGTTTTGGGACGACCTCGAAGCTTTTGTCTCAAACTTAGATGCCAAACACTCACCTTTTGAGGGAGAAAATTTGAAGCAACAGCTTGAGGAAACAAAAGGGGGTGTCCAAACTCAAGGTTTGACCAATTTATTCGAAGAGCTTCCTCTATTTTTTAAGTTATGATGAAGATAATGCATGTGAGATAACAAAGCCATCGAGTTTTGATCAGCAAAGCCATGAAGATGTCAATGATAAGGTGTCGATCTGTTCACAAGGAAGTAAAGATAATATGGTCATCAAATGCCAGAACCCCGATGAACCTGGTGCAATAGTTCAAATAGAACGAGATCAAACTGCGCATAAGCATGACACTGATGTACAAGGTAATGGCCTTGATATCTTTACAGGTTTTCAAGAAAATAGTTAGGAGGACACCTCAAGGCCTATTATGCATACAGAAGATAATAGTGGGACCCACGAGGACTTGTACGCTAATATAATTGATGAGTTTTGCGCAAAGTTGGATGATATGTTTTCAAATGATCCTCATCAGAAGGATGAGATTAAAGTAGTAAGTAACCAGCAAATAACCAGAGGGGAAAGTTCCGGTTTCACCCTTTCGAGAGGCTACCCCATCAGACATCTAGCTAGGGTTGTTGGCAGGGTCCAAAGAATTTCCAGTGCACCTAAGGATGAGGTGGCAGTCGAGGGGCAGCAAGTCCCACTTATTCATTCTGGGAAAACTAGAGGTATGCTTGATCAGACTCACACAATCTATGTCATTGATTGTTTTTTACAAGTTGCAGCAGAACAATGTGTGGGGAGTATCTTCATTTTTCATCTCTTACTGCAAATTTGTGCGCGTTCGAAGTATCCTCAGCTGATTAGGAGAGGAAGTTATTTTTCAAAACCTGTAAACGGTTTTGTTTGAGTACCTTTTTGTTGGTTAGAGTAGGTTAGAGTTAGTAGTTTGCAAATAAGTGTGTTTCGCACATTTCATTTCATTAGTTTTCTTTCTCTAAGCGCTGCTGCGCATTGTTTGTTGGCCATCAGGGCCTGTTAGTTTGCTTTCAGTTTTGTTTCATTTTCTTGCTGTTGTTTGGAGTGTTGTTGTTCGAGTTTTCTAAGTTTCAAGAAGGGGCAGAATTGACTCCGCGCCCAATGAATTTTTTAAAGGCCACTAATCTATGCTTAGCAGGCAAGCATATAGCGGAAATCACCAAAATGTTACATATTTTTTCGCCTCAGCTCAAATGGAGGAGTTGGCTTATTGTTATTTAAACATTAAGTGGAATTGCAGTGTCATGTTCGAATGTTGTTTCGCATTATTATCATTATGCATCGAACAACAGTTATGAATTTTAGTGAAGTTATGAGGTTGTAGAGTGCCATTCAGATGTTATAGATTTTAAAGAAATATAGAATTGAGTGCATAAGAAAAATAGCATTTCAGATGCTTTTATTCATTTCGGAAGGAACTCATATTTTTACAAGGCTTCATTTGATTTCACAATCAGAATGATATTATAACACTACATGAATATGCACTTTCTTTCTTTTCAATTGAAAAGCAGAATTGAAATCAAAGATCCACACAAGCCGTGGATATAACTGTGACTGTGACAACGCATTTCTAACAGCACATTGCACTACTGAAGATGCGAAAGGAAAACACATAAGCAACAACATAGTCATCATTGCCTGATTATCGACGTTTGATGTTGAATGGTGCACCTCGCCATCTCGAGCTTCATCGACCTATAAGAGGAAAAGAGGGGTGTCAGTGGCTTCGACTATGACATAACTCATATGATGCACCTACAATAGTACATCATACTATTAGCAATGCATTGAAACAATCAATCAAGTATAGTATGAAAGAAGTGAACTGAGGGAGAAGTAACAATATCATGATCAACATGTTCTATTTTTTATGCTAACACTGTTTGCTTCCTTGTGCAGGTATAGGTAAAGTCATGAAGCTAAACATTGTTTGAAGACCAAGCATGTGGAGTAAAACGGGCTCCCACAAGGGTTGAGCTCGGCATGCTGCCCTATTTATTAAAGGGGATGATTTTAAAAGATATTTCATCATATACATCAAACGAAAAGAAATACAACTGAAGGAGTGAAACAGAGAATCCATCAAGTAACGAAACCAACTGTGCATTCATAACAATCAGGGTTGCTTTCTGAAGGCTACAGGTGAACAGTGAGTTTAGTTCACTTAAAGAATTTAATTGAGTATATCTACATCAGAAATTGTTGAATAACTACATTTTTCCGTGCTGATTGTGATCCTATGTCATGAGAGTTTCAATTCCATCAAATCCTTTCGGATAGTGAACAGGCATACATATGCCTTAATGCTTTGTTCTATTTTTCATCATCAAAGAGGACAGATTTTAGGAGCAGTTTGGTACAGTGAAATATAAAAATGCATGAAGAGTACCATGTTGCTCAGGAATACAAATATAAACAGTGCATTTGATGAATGAGTGTCTAGCTCTAGTCGGCTGGTAAGTAAATACAACATTATGGGTTTAGTGATAAAGGGATCATTCCAGGATAACAAGGGAAGAGTAGGTTTTTCTTTCCAAAATAAGTTCTGAGTTGTTAAACTATACATATGATCTAGTGAGCAGCACGTGGTCATGATGTTGCAATGATTCAACTTGGTTTCCCTACGGAGTTCAAGAATAGGAGGTAGGAGTTGCCATGATAAGGTTAAGGAGTGTCAGAAAGACATTAAAATACAGGAAAAATGCAAGCATGGAGGTCCTTTTCTTCTCAATGAACAAATACAAATCACTCTCAAGATCCATGTCAATGACAGTGCTGTGACAAGAGGTCAAATGATTTTTTCAAAAGAGGAAAATAATTATGAATCAGGTTCGAGTGTCATACAACTATCAAGGAAGTTACAGGAATGCCAAAATGGAAAACTGGGTATATGAGTCAAATGAGTATAGAACCATGTTGGAGGTAACAACAAAATTCAATGCTTTAGAAGCCATAATTTGCAATTTCATTTGATTTACTGGTCTTTTATATTTTAAGCAAATATTGCATAGCAGAGTTTCTTTTGTTATAAGTGTCAAGCAAGTGATCTTTTCAGAGTATTGAAGAAGGAGCAAACAGTTTTGTTACCAAAAGAAGTTTTTGAGGTGTCAGTTATGCCTAGGCCATAAACTGAATTCGATGAAAGTATACAGTTTTTGTTAACTCTTACAGGTACTTTCAGTTCCGAATGGTAAACAAGGATGAATAGTTGTTACCCACATTGGCGTTTGTATTCAAAATGTAGTGAATGTGATAATCTACAATACCCATTTTGGGTTTTACATTCAAAAGTAGTTTGACCACAAATGTGAAGATTTTTGTGCTAAGTTGAGCTTCAGAAGAGAAGCAAATACATTTTTCTTTAATAATTCAAAAGACCCATTTTCAGTTTAGCATCAAATATAGAAAAATAGAGTTTCCCTTAAGGATTTTGAGTACCCATTTTCAGGGTTAGTTTCAAAGTGCAGGAAAAATCAATTACAAAGATAACCATGTGAAATCTGGAATTGAATAGAAGGAAAATACAGTTTTATTCAACTTTCTGTGATACCCACAAACATAAATTCTTTTTAAAAGACATAATAGTAAGTTTTATGTTCTGGGTTGAGTCCGAAATCTACAAAGAATATTTGGCGTGGCCTTAGTATGGCCAGAAATTCATTAGCAAGGAAGAGATTTTCTTTAAGTCTCTAGAGAGCAAATGTGACGAAGGAAAATTACCAGCTTAGATTTCTGATGGAGCATTCAAGCTGCGGCCATAACTTTTTGTTTAGTTTCCCGAGGCATATTTATGAGTTTTTGAAGAGCAGTCAAGCTCTTATGGCGAGGATGATACGCAGCAGTGAGCATCAGAAACACACAAAAGATACAAAATTAAGACATTAGAATGTGTTCGCCATGGCCTCAAGGCTAAATAGAGATTATGAAAATCATTAAATAAAGCTTACCTCTGCACAGTAAAGGAAAACAAGAATATAAGCCGAGCTTTCATGGAGTGGACTGCAGAGGTCGAGCTTGAGCTCATAAGGCATGGTGTAACACTCGGAAAATTAAGAGTAATTTTCAAACCCTTTTAACACATCATTAAGGGAAATTAAAAGTGTTCTAAATTTATTCAAACCATAAGTTTCCGAAAAGTCAACATTTCTCATAATTCTTCCAAATGAAATAAAGAGAATTTGAGTTGCATTTCATAAAATAATATCATCATTGTAAATGAAACAAAGCATAAGTATTTCAATGATTTTCTCATATACATATATTCCTCTTCACTTGGAGGAATCAATCCTTCTAATAGAACATCTTTTCTACGCTAAGATATAAAACTTTAACTTCTTAAAATCAATGATACATTAAATACTTTCAAATATACTTCCATTTCAAGTTTCTACAAGAATTTCAAAATGTATATACATAAATAACGGGCTTCACAAGCCAAGTCTGAATGATACATAAGTACATCAATAGCAAATAATCTTGGATCCACCAACCGCCGTGACACCTTGGTCTTCTTGCGAGCTGGGGCCAAGAATGTGATTCAGGCGCCTTTTCCGCCCAACCACGAAGTCCATGACTTCCCCGGGTCCCTTCCTAACTCGAAGGAATCCCCGGCCCTGCATAAAGGAGCCTAGCAACCCGAAACGGTAAAACAGGAGGGCACTCTTGGTGCGTGCCTGATGCCTATATGCATTTCTAACATGAAATAAACACATTTCTTGCAACAGGAGGTGGCAGAGACTCAAATAAATTTCTAGGCTTTTAAAATAAACAATCCATCTATTTCAATGGTACAGTGCTTGGCCAAGCAAAATAATAATAAATGGTAGAATTAGAAGAGGTAATACTACCGTCTCTGTTTGCCCACCTTCGGCACCCTGTCCCGGAAGTTACCATAGTGCAGTTAAATAATACTTAACAGAAACTTAATACATTTTCAAACAGGCTTTCATCTTTTAATCAATTAAAAGAAGTGAATTTTTAGTACATTCCTTATATTTCAGTTGTAAGATGCCATTTATCCTTTGGTAAGTGTCCCCTTTTTTTAATTTGGATAAAGAGCATATATATATGTATATATATCTTGATAATTTTCAGTGCACTACTTGATAGTAAGAACAGTGTTTTCAGTTTTCCATATGCATTTCTATGACTGACAGTTTTAATTCCCTATTTCATTACAGGGTACAGAGTAAAATAATATACTGATACAATGCAATTTTTGTTCAAAAATTATGAGGTTTGGAAGACAATCTTTCATACACATTTCATGTTGTATTATTTTTAACATATTCAAGGTACTTTCCAGTCTATATGGTGTCTCAAACACTTCTGTTATTGTTTTCAGGTTTTAGCAATTCAAAGAACAGAATTCATACTACTTTCTGTTACATGGCTTTTCAAGATTTTTCTGTCCTTGCTTCAGATTCAAGATATTTATAAAACAGAATTCATACTACTTTTCTGGGAAAGAGTTTCCTGTTTCAATTTGTATTTGGCATACAATGCATGGGTATCTATTTATATATATATATATAGGTATACATATATATGTATATATATGTATGTATGTATGTGCAGTCATTTTGTATATGCATACATATATATATATATATATGTGTGTGTAGAAATTCATGTTCAGCTGTATAAAATTCGAAGTAAGAAATTCTGATTTTCAAATTTGTGAATTTACTGGCCGTGCATAATTAACAGGGTATTTTACATGGTTTCCTTACTGGCATTGAGCGACCAAAAGGGCTCAGGAAAAGCCCTTGCCCCTCCCATGGGGAGGGGGCGGGCTGTGAGGGCTCGTGCCCTCCACAGGCCGCGGCCTGTGGAGGGCGCGAGCCTCCACAGTCCACGTCCTTCCCATGGGGAGGGCAGGGGAATAATCCCCAAAGCAATTCAAACTTCAAGAGAAAAGAAAAAAACAAAGGAAGACAAAGACATTCGCTCAGTATAATCTGCATTCGGGTTTACCTCAAGACATTTTGGTTTTCATTTAGATGACAGAATTTTTAAACAACAGATATGGAGACATGTAATTGCACTTGAGAAAAGAATACAGACTTGCCACAGAACGAAAACCCTATTCCTGAAGAAGGAAAATATATCTTATAATTGCAACACAGAATAGTGAGCTGTTACCCAGATTTCAAAACGAAATTGGAAAGGAATTCCCAGTTGTTTGCACTCTAAAACAGGAAATAATTCAGTTCCTTACTGCAGTTCTTAAAAAAATAAAGATAAAAGAAGGCATAATGAAGAGAACCTGGCAAGATTTTGGATCTATTTGCAGATGTTCCACAGTACCTCTTTTTTTTAATTTCCTCTGTTCCAGAGCTCTGCGATGTTCACAATCCAAGTCTTTTTTCTTTCTTAAAGCCTCCTCCTCTTTTTCGAGGATCATGCATGCATTTCCAGTTGACAGCAGTTTTTGCAAGGATTGCCACATGCCCAACAATTTGTTGGTTTTGAGACAGAATTTTCCAGAGCCCAATGCTCTCTCGGGCTGTTCATTCTTAATTCTTTTGGAAGAAAATTGACCATATATCCCAAAACAGATTTATTTATATCCCTTTTATGCAATTATTAACATAAAATTCATTTATGCAAAAACAGATTTATTTTATGTTTATTCTTTTATTTAATTTGTTTTAATTTTTTAAATACATTTCTTTTAATCAAAATATAGATTTAACCCTTTTTGCTCAAATTTATAATGAGAAATAAGGAAATAGAATAAGCCATATAATTTCATGATCTAATTTAACCATATTTCAAATTCGCTATGCTAATCATTTCACGCAATCACATTGTAAAAACGAACATGATCTAATGCAGCTACATGATGTAAGTGGTGTGTGCATAACCAAGAGTTTTCTCCTCTTCTACCCTGTCGAGAAGCTAACCTCCTTTTCCTCAATCACACTCTTGGCCTTCGATCTCCTTGGCCTTCGATCACCTGCCATTCAGATGCACTCAGGCATGCAAAACAAAAGAGTATTAGTAACCATTGTAGGAACAATAATTAACTCAACATTTATATGAATGCATTCATTATTCTTGAAAGAAACAATTATATTAAAGCATTGCTCTTAACACATATCATACTTCGTATATTAAATCTCATAAGGTCATGATTAAACATTATCTAAATAAGTCATGGTCAAACTAAGTCAAATGGTCAAAATAAGTCACGATCAAAATAAGTCAATGGTCAAAATAAGTCATGATCAAAATAAGTCAATGGTCAAAATAAGTCAATGTATGAGACGTGACATCTGGAGAAGCCAAGGTAAGGGAAAGTCAGAAATGAACAAACCGCGCCCTTAGGGCTTTTTGATATTAGAAATAATGAAGTGGAAAAGCTATTATACCATGAAAGGAGGCTTGCCCACTGGAGATTTGGTCATCTGAAAACATGGAGAAGATTACTGAAGCCCACGAGCTCGAATTTAACACCATCATGGAGGCAGATTTCTTTCAGACAGAGTTTCCTTCTTTCCAAAGTCACGGATGTGAAATGAATGATAATTAAGGTTTGACCCTATTTCCTCATGCCTAATTCGAATGTCATCATCATGATCCAGAATGTTCGGTTTTAAGCATATGTCAAATTTCAAAGTGGGGTCGAAATTTTAAACTTATGCCTTATGTTCTTTCAAATTCTAGGTTTAATATTAGAGGGAGGTTGAAATCTATATGTCTAGGTTGATATTAAGTCTTTAAGGCTTATATTTTGTGCCTTAGGAAAATAAGGGTTGAAGGTTGCCTTACCCTAGGTTTTGTTTTGATTGATTTAAGGGAAGATCAATAATGTATCTTATCATTTAGGGTTTTCCCTCTCCTTGAAAGTCAATGATCATTTTAGGGTTTTTATTTGTTTTATTGATTTTAGAGAAATCAATGAGAAGTTTTGATAAAAGGAAGATTATGTAATATGTTTTTATGATTTTTGAGAAAATCAATTATTGTAATGGAGAAATAAGGAGATTTTCTTTTTGCAAAAGATTTCCAATCTTTGAGTTGCAAAAATAGACAAATTGTAAAAAATCTGCATCTTGTAAAGCAGAATCATAAAAGCGATATTCTATAAATTGCTTTATGTTTTCTTGCTATTTTTAGCAGATCTTTTATTGACTTTTCCTCTTGGTCAGATTCCAGACTTGTCTTGGAGAGATAAGGTGTTTTTTGAATTTTTAAATCAGGATTTGCCTATTTTTAGAGGCTTGATAGTGTAATCATAAAAGCATTGTGCTTTTTTCTGCTTTAAAACAGTTTTTTGAGATTGTTTGAAGCTTTTTTCCTTGAGCTTTTTTCTGAGCTCAGATTAGGGTTTTCTTGAGAGTTCTTTTGATAGAATTAGTCTTTCAACTCTCCATTTTATCAGTAGTTCAGAGGAGAGTTTCTTGCCCTTACGCATTTTGGGGAGCTTGTAAACTGATGTGTGCTCAGATCCTGAGAGGTTCCAACTCCATCATTCAATAAAATAGCATAGTTTTTCCTTTCTCATTTCCTTTTCATGACTTGGAATAGTAATCTGATTTGTTCTGTGATTCAAATCTGTTGGATTCTTTTCTTTTCTTATTATTGTCAAGAAATTTGCAGGAGTTGCATGCTAGTTCAGGTTGTGCTTTGTGTTAATTTAACCTTTGCATAAATCACTGTTGAACTACATGTGTTGTGAGATTGTGAGATTTTAATTTTAAAGAGTTGATGAGAGTGAGTTATTATCAGGGTCTTCTTACAGTTGATCAATATTTTAGGATGATAGAATTCCAGTTTTAGATTTTAAATCTAGTTTACCCTTCTATCCTTTTTCCTAAAAAGCCACTTAGAATAGAATTCATCATTCGGAGAACCAGATCACTCTGGAGATTCCTCTTTCATGCAGATCACCCACATCTGAAGGAGGTTTCCATTTTTCAGTAGTTTGCTGAATATTGCATTCAGCAGGGTGCAAAACTATTGATAACAGTAATAAGGAAAGAAGATTGGCTAGAACACTTATTCTAGCATTGATCATGTCTACCAAAGGTTGGAGTGTTTTCATGGTTAGTTGTTCAAAAGAGAATTATATAAAATTACAGGCTAACTAAAATGGGGATACAAGGTCCTAGCAGTTTTTTTTGTGTGAGAAGGCGGGTGAAGATGCAAACCATCTACTTCTTGGATGCAAATATGCTGAATATTGTTGGAAGCATATGATGTGTAGGCTTGGATGGAAAAGCCCATTGCTGCAAGAAATTAAAATCCTATTTCCATGTGTTCGAACATCTGCAGAAAGGCTTTGTTTCATAGTATATGGAAAGTGACACCATCTATCATAATTTTGGAGTTGTGTAAGGAGCACAACAAAAGGATCTTTTAGGAGAAAGCAATTCCCAAAGAACAACTAGAAAGAAAAATGGAAGTAGCAATAATAGAGGTAGTAAACAATATGGAATGAAATAAAAAGTTAAAAAGGAATGGCTTCTCAAGTTGGGATGGGGAGATTCAGAAGGAATGGCCAGGGCTAGTGGTTCCCCCTATTAATGGGGCTCAATGGGATGATCTTACTACTAATCCTAGGCTAGGGGTGGTATGGAAACCACCAGAGGAAGATTGGGTGAAAGTCAACTTTGATGGAGTGACAAGAGGTAATTTGGGGGAGTGTGGAGCAAGATGTGTGATCGGGGATAATAAGGTTTCAATATTGGTGGAGGGATAGTTTATATGGGGCTAGGAACCAATAACAAAGCTGAATTTAGAGCAACATTAATAGGCCTTCAATGTGTGATCAAGTAGAAAATAAGAAAAAAGTTCACATAGAAGGAGACTCCCCCTAATAACGATCAATGTGATTTGATAAGGTTGGATGCCAAATTGAAAACTAAGAAAATGGATAAATCCAATATTGCAAACGTTAAGAATTTTTGAAGAATACAAAATATCACACATTTATGGAGAGGGGAATGTGGTGGTTCATGACTTGGAAAAGAAGGAAGATGAGTCTCGCATGGTAGTTTAACTATATTATCTTGAGTTGACCATAAATAGAGTATCCATCATTAAAATGTGGTTGAAGGATAGCATGACATCATTAAAAGGTGGTTGAAGGATTGCATGACATCATCAAAAGGTGGTTGAAGGTATTCAGAGGTGAAGGTTAATGATGTGTGGGAAAGATGCCACCCAAACTTTGAGAGAAAAGCATGGGAGATGAGCATATGTAATAAAAGCTCAACATGATAAGTTTTTTCCAGAGAATTCTAAGAATTTAGTAAAAGGAGATGGACACACTTGTGAGATTTGAAGGCCAATGTAAGAAAATGTCCTTTTTAGGGGACATAATAGAGAAGAGGCTAGGGTACATCTTAAAAACCAGGCACGACCTCATTCTCCATGTAGTAAAAATGGTGCTAGGGTAGGATTTTTTAAATATGAACCATAAATATAGGGTGAATACATATATATCCATGATTTTTCTGGTGTCTATTCTAAATGTTGGAGAAAGCAAGGAAATGGTGAAGGATTTTTGTAGACATCTGATATGCAATAGGTTTTTGGGTGGTTTGGAAGATGCGTTGAACAATGTGGAGGGGGAGAAAGGGGTGTCACTCTCCAAGAATTCATATATCATTCACATAAGGGGTTGAGTTTCAAATTTTGACCCTCTCATATTCATAGATAACCCTTCTAAGCTTCCAAAATTTTGAACGGGAGTAGGAAAGAGCATTCATATTTTGAAATGCATCCTTAACCTAGAATCGAAAGGAGGATTGGGTTGGCTCTAGGAATACATTAGAGAAGAGAATCTAGTGGATGAGGATGGCACTGTGAAGTGGGTGGGGACCACGGAAGTCCCAAAATTAGAGGAGGGTGAGGCAGGCATGGAGGTGGAAATCATCAAGGATGGAAAATATTGATAGTGGCTAGCAAAGAAGAAGTGGCAGGTGAGATCATAAAGTAGGGTTATACCAGTTTCATTTTTAATTTTTGTCGTGAATGTAGCCCAATTTTTGGTTAAGCTAGGCATATTATAGATAGGTAGTATTAGGGGCTTGAGTGGTGAGCTAGTAGTAGATAGGCGGGCATGAAATTTGTACGTGGGCATGTATGATCAATTTTGTAAAATAGTATAGGGTTCAAAATGGCCAAGACCATTTAATTGTTGTAATGTTTATATTATTTCTAAAGTTTAATATGTGGGTACAACCCCCTTCTAGGTTGATTGAATCAATCAAAAAAATTATTTAATTTATGTTGATGATGGAAAATAATGAATTAATTAAACAATTAAAAATTATTTACTTATGGATGATGTATTAGCTTAATTATTTAAAAAATATTTGATGAGAAATAATGAGGTGATTAGAAAAAATATGTTAGTCATTTTTTAGGTGTCTATTTTTCCCCTGTTTGAAACAATGTTTATTGTGTTATTTTGAAGACATAATTTTGGTACAAAAAAATAGTTGATGACATGCCCTAGTGGGCCCCAATAAACTGAAAGAGAGATGTAGGGTGCCCACTCGAGAGATCACCCAAGAAAAATAATTTTCTGATTGAACTCTCAATAGGAAGAACATGCTAAGTGTAGTGAATCGAGGATGAAAAACGGAGCTGGATGGGGAAAATGAGGAGAAAGGGGTGATGCAATGAAAATTATGTAGAAAAATGAAGGTTAGAGGTGAATATTAGGGTTTTGGGGGCTATATATAGGTGTAGGGGGTCGTTTCTCCTCATTTTCACTCTCTCAAGTTTAAATATTCAAAAGTCTCTAGAGTGTGAAGCAACTTTAGAGATGGTGGGAATTCTAGTGGTAAGTCATAAAGTGTAGCATGTGTGGATCTTTGGGCAGCTAGTCAAGTCGCCTCTGGTGGTATGCATCTAGCTTTCGGGTCCTTGGGGTAGATTTATGTGTAGTAAATGTAGGTAGAAGTAGGATAAATCAAATATACCACCAAACTAAAATGGAAAATTTGATAGAGGATTTGGCGCTTTTGCAAAATCAAGTAGAATTTAATAGGAGTTTGGTGTATTTGATAGATTGCCACATGTGATAGGTACATTGACGCATTTATTATAAATGTGCAATTGAAGCCTAGATTTGTGCATGTGATAGTTAGATTGGCACATGTGATGTGTAGAGTGATTAAACTAAAAAATAAAGCTCCAAATGATGGCTAGGTTGGTGCAATTGATGAAATTGCACGATTGATAGGTAGGTAGGTGTTTTTGTGATAGAAAAACTGGTCTTAGGGATTTCAAAACTAATAATGCATATGTTTTGTTGTAGGAGGATTTAGATTCTATCATGGATGTCGAGTAGGATTTTTTCGGTACAATTGAATTATGGCACATCACTTACATGCCCAAGATCATAGTGGATAGATCCATCATGACAACATTGGTCAAGAGACAGTATAGTGAGCATAGAACACTCATGCTTCCTACTAGTGAGATGATGACTACTCTAAAGGCTCTTTGGAGGATTCTATGAATTTCAATCCATGGTGAGAGGGTGATCTATGATACTAAGATCAAGGAGAGTTCTTTCGACAGGGTTTTTATGATAGATTGCCTGACGATTGAGGATGGGGAAGTGGATTTGAAGAGGAAAATAACTAGATTTGATTTTCTTCCAATAGTATTGATGGGTTAATTTTATAACTATTTTTCTTTATTAAGTTTGTCTTTTATCATTTTAATCTGCCAAAGTTCACAGACAATCCTAAGAATTATATATCTTTTATACGTTTTATACATATGAAACCAAACTTTAGTATGTGGTAATACAATTATGACATGATGACATTTATATGTGTGAATGTATGAATGTTCACGAAACTTAGTCTGATTCTATGCTTAATTTATGGTTATTAATGATGTGTGTGCTTTAGAATGAAACCAACCTCTTGTAGCTAGAAGAATTATAACCTATAGCATAAGGACCGCAAGCAATTGCATGGGAGAAGCTAGAATGACTAAAGTATGACAACTCCAAAGAAGAATGGAGGTGACCATTGAATGGTCAACTATGAGTCACACAAGCACATCAAATAAGATGATTGAAAGGAGTTTGTTCTAAGTAGGAGTAACCTGTGACATGAAATTTCCTATAAAACACGTCTCTGTAATTATGGTTAATCGTTGGGTCAGATTTCTAATCTAGTTTGTCTTCTTCTACTTTTTCAATTATGGTTTTCTATTACAACACTAAGTCCTCTCCCTATTCTTGAGGGAGAGTGGAAAAAAACATTATGGTTCTATTTTCATCCCTAGGATAAATAAGACTCCTTATAGACCCTATATACTGGGATCTATTGTGAGGACGAAACATAGTTACTAGTTAGTTATCCAGTTTGTTTGTGATCATTGTTAGTTTCCTATTATTAGTTGAATAATGAACATGTATTCTTGAATGAGAAATCTTCATTAGATTCTTGTTAGAGTTTAAATTTTCCATGCAATAAAAGAGTTAATTCAACATTATGATACATTGATTAAGTAGTAAGTGTTGATATATGTTGTGGAAGCAACAACTCAAGCAAGGGCCACTTGAGGTATGTTGTACCCAAAATTAAAAAAATTGCTTCATTAAGGAATTTTGTAAAAAGTAAAAAGTTTTGTAGAAATTAAAAAAATAGAAATTTGCATGTCACACATGGTGAAAAACTCATATTTTTCAAAATCTAGCAATCTGGGTCTCCTCAGAACGAAATTATCTACAGAACCCAAATCTCAATTTTTTGGCCCTAATTTTTAGGAAAGTTTCTAAATATAGACTTGAGTCGAGGTTTTTTGGGTTTCTTCTCAAATGGATATTGACAAAACTTTCTAAAAATAGATTTATTTTTTTTAGAACTCAAACTGATTTTGATTGGTTGAAAATACTTCCCAATCAGGCTAGTCTAGTCAGAATTGTCAAAAGATCAGTTTTTCTTTGGTGGGTCTATTCTACTTTTTTAGAAGCTAAAAATAGGAGCTCTAAGGTCATCAATGGAGGATGGTCAACTACCAGGTGTCATATTCAAAGTCTCAATACTACTCAGTTGGTGGGAAATGGTGAACATGCATGCAAAACGAAGAATGAAGGAGGGGAATCTAAAAATCTTGAAAATTGTGAAAAAAATTCTAACATTGGAGATGCTAGATGCCCCTGTCCAGTCAAGGTGCCTAGCTATCAATGCCTTAGAATATTTTCAATTTTTGACATTCAATGCACGTTCAATGGTGAAAGCAGGTGGTGAATGCGAGGTGAAGTAAAAAGTTGAAAAACTCAGAATAAAAACTAACTCTAGAGAAGATGGGTGCCCAAGATTTCAAGAGACCAAAAGTAGTTGTTAGGGTTTTCCATTCTAGGGATTCTTCTCATAATTCTTCAAGCTTCGCAACGAATCCATCAGCAAGATCACTGGATCTGTCAAACGACCAGAATCTCACATCAAACAA
This sequence comes from Sequoia sempervirens, assembly GCA_007258455.2. Taxonomy (NCBI): domain Eukaryota; kingdom Viridiplantae; phylum Streptophyta; class Pinopsida; order Cupressales; family Cupressaceae; genus Sequoia; species Sequoia sempervirens. The sequence goes on along the minus strand of VDFB02000002.1, from coordinate 155,616,779 downwards.
AGGTGTTCTATCCCAAGGACAAATTGAAAATCATGAAAATCATTCAATTTTTTCCAAGTTTGGCACACATGGGTGCCCCAATTAGCGAGGGGCATCTCAATCAGCTAGGGGCACCTAGGGTTTTAAGCAGTCTAAGGCAACTTTTAGGGTTTGCAAAATTGGTCATTCTTTTCAAAATTCTTCAGGCTTTATAATGAATATCTCAGCCAGATCAGAGGACCTATCAAATGTTTGGAAACAAAGATCAAATGGAGGCAAAAACACACACAAAATGAAGAAGGTCAAAAGAAAGTTAAAAATATCAATTTTTTGTCTGTCTGGAGAATCTAGATGCCCCTGGCCAAGAGGGGCATCCAACTTTCCATGCCTTTAGAATTTTTTCATCATTTTTCAGAAAACATTCCAAACTTCTTCATTGGCCTCATTGGAGCTTTCAGAAGATCATTAGATGCAGTGATAAAGACTAGCAAGTGGTACCATTCAGCTCATATATGATCAGGCTTGCCAGGATGACTGACTTCCAACCACTCTTATTCATCGATTTCCCAAAAATAAAGATCAAACAGGGGTAGTTAGCTTCACGTGAAACAAAGAAAGAAAAAGTTGAAAATCATCAAGAAATGATTAACTTTGGCAAACATGGGCACCCTAGTCAGCCAAGGGAACCCAAGATTTTGAGCATTCAATAGGATCCATCAGACGTTCGAAATCGAAGATCATATAGAGGCATTTTATCAAGGAAAAGTTGAAAATCTTGAAAATTTTCTAACTGTAGTGATGAAAGGCACCCCAGCTAGCTAGGGGCTCCCAAGATTCATGTCTTAGAAAATTTTCAATTTTTTCATTCATCATTCAAAAATGTGTCTACGTTCAACGTTTTTGTTTCTAGATTGACTTCAAAGTTTTAAAGCTTGGAGAATAAAGTGATTTTTTGTCTCAAACTCCATTTAAGAAGGCTTTTGGCATTCATTATTCACATTTTGCAGGTTGGCATCCAGAAGAAGAAAAAAATATTTTTCCTCTCTTCAAGATTTGGAGGCTCAAATGAAGTGCTTTTTTAGTTTTCTTCATGGATTCAAGATTGGAAAGCACAAGGGCATGCTTTTTCATGATCCGTTCTTCTAGGGCATCACATTTTAGAAACAGGTGGTCAGATTTTTCATTTTTCATCAATCTAGGTCCATCTACATTTTGCTCCTCTTGAAGATTGGGAAATTTTATATTTCCAAAAAACTACTTTTTTGGCGCTTTTTCAAGAAACCCTCAACTTTTTCAAAATCTAATGAACATGGTCACTTCAGAACGTGATTCTCTACAAAACCAAACCTTAGTTTTTTTTTAGAATCTACTTTTTGGAGAGAAATCAACAATCTATTTTTCAGCAGTTTGCACAAAACTTTTCCAAAATGTTCACAGTCAAAACTCAAGTTTTCAAATGTACAGTATTCTCCAATTGAAATCAGGAACAAATCAGCTTTTTTGGCAGAGAGTGAGTCACCTTTTTGGGTAGCTATGTTTTCCAAGAATAGAACTCAAAAAGCAACAATTAACTTGATGCCTTTTCCAAGTTAAACTTGTTATTCTCATTCATGCTTATCTATTCTTTGTGAAATATAAAAATCAAATTGTATAGTTGGAACTTTCATTGATTTTAAATCAGCTTAATTGGTTTTAGTAGGTGGTTAGTTGTCTTGTTTTAGTTTTGGAAATAAAGCTTGCATGTTGGAAAATCTAGTTGTGAAAGAAAGGATATTTTAGGGTTCCCTACTCCTTGTTTGTGTATAAATAAGGGCAACCTTCCCCATTATTTTCTTAACTGTTATTGTGATAAGAAATTGATGAGCCTACTTTTTCCTATAACTTTGTTATTCGGTGTTTGTTCACTTTGTGTAAGAGCGAGTTTGCATGCCTTCCTTTTAATCCAAATCATTGTTCAATTTATGTATAATCAGTTTCAAGGGTAATTTGGCTTGATCACTAAACTGTAAGCCTATTATTGCTACAAACCTGTTGTCCCAGAAGTGTAATCATTGTTAGAAATTTGAGAAAGGAAATCTTGTGCCTACTTTTGTTTGATCTATTGCCTCAGTTTTTTTTTTTGTTTTTCTTATATAATCTTTATTTCAGCTTACATCTAAAAGTACAATGAGTCTTTAGGTGTGTGTTGGAAGTGAGTTTGTTTAAGTATTTGTGTTATTAAATCATTCCTTGTTTACTTCTAACTCTCAAGCTCTGATTTTACTTGAGTTTCTAGAAGCATCAATAGAGTAGGCCTAGTTGTAGTTGAAGTTATGGAAAAGGGAGAACCTCAACTACGATGCAAAGAGTTTTATAACCTTGTGCTCTTAGCTGAGAACAAAAAGATTGGCAATAATTTAGTTTAATTTCTTTAAGCATCATCAGTGAAGAGGGAGCTTCCCCTCCTAATTTGAAGAATATTTTATCTATGCATAGTTGTTTGTTTCTAATATGCATTCCATAGATGCGAATTGAAACACTTACAATTTTTTGGTTCCTATCATGGGGAATGAGGCATAAAACTTGAAGAAAGCTTACGCTTTATGACATGAGAATGAATATTTGGCATCCTTTTGCTCATGTCAGGAAGAACCTATGATTCAACTAGAAGGAATGGGTGATAACAACAATAATGTTGGTAATAATCAGACGTCCACCCCCACTACCTTGGGGTAAAAACATTGGAACTTTGGCTTTACTTGAAAATCATGAGTTACCTAAGCGATCAAGGAAGCACTTCCCTCGGTCTCTTGACAATGGGACTCAACACCCGAACAAACATATTTATGCATTCACAATGGCTTGCGCCATCTTATACATGGCACATGAAGACATTGCATTGTGTCTCTTTGTGGAGACTCTTGTTGGAAATGTTGTCGACTGGTTCAATCACCTAGATTTGGGCATTATTAAAAGTTGGGAAACTATGAGAAAGAAATTTTTTGTGAGATTCAAGCTCGCTGAAGACAATCATCTATTGTTTGCTCAACTTGCAAATTCAAAGATGGGGCACAATGAGCCCATGAGGGAGTTTGTAGCAAGATTTAATCATCTTGTTACACGACTTTCTTCTACACTTAATCTATCACTTGATATTCTAATGAGTTGTTTCATAAATGCTCTTCCATCAAAGATAGCCTTCTTCAAGCTTGCTAAAGATAGTTATCTATTGTTTGCTCGACTTGAAAATTCAAAGATGGGGCACAATGAGCCCATGAGGAAGTTTGTAGCAAGATTTAATCACCTTGTTACACGACTTTCTTCTACACTTAATCTATCACTTGATATTCTTATGAGTTGTTTCATAAATGCTCTTCCATCAAAGATAGCCTTCTTCTTGAAGATGGAAAAAGAAACAGAATTGACGGATGTGCAAAAACATGCCATCGAGTTGAAGGATAATATGATCACTTACGACAAGATGAAGAAGGATTCTATCAGACCTCTAGTTCAAATTTCTACGAATCCACTGCTATAGAAGGTAGCCCATGAAATGCTTGCACTGCCACCACCACTATACCAACCAAAGAGAAATAATGTTAAGCCTTTCAATAATTACAAGTCACGGTTGTCAGCACCTCCACTGAGACCAACAGTTGAAGCTACACAAAATGCAGTATTTTCTTCTTTCCATGAGATTGATACACATACCAATACTACATGTCCTGAAAACTTAAGAATGAATCAGATCATGGGATACACTGAAGCTGCACCAAGTTCAAGTTTTTTCCCTCCACCAAGTTTAAATGTTATGTTACCATAGATGGATAACTTTGATGGCCACTCTATTGCAGGATAATTTGAACCCGTTATTGAAGAAGAAGACCTCTGCCATTACTCTCTTTTAGTAAATCATGAAAGATATTTAGCACCTATGTTTACATGTGCTCAACAGTTGAAAGTGTAGAAAGAAGAAGAAGAGAGGTAGCCATCTTTAGCAAATTTTGACATTGTAAACTCCATGATGAAGAACAAGGTTAAAATTTCACAGTTGGAGTACCTTCATGATCATCCTGAGCAACTAGATAGAATAATACAATATGTAAAGAAAGAGGCATCAATTCAACCTACATTGCTCAAGTCATCCATTCCAGTGGAAGAAAATCCCAAACCTATATATCTCTTTATATAGGAGGATTCAAATTGAGCAATTGCATCATAGATTCGGGAGCCTCAAACAATGTCGTGCCTCTACAAGTAATGAATGCATTGGGAATTTTGTGCACTAAGACATAGGATAGGTGTTATTCACTTGATTCTAAGTCGGTACTGTTGGTCGGACAATTGAAGGACACTCAAGTAAGGTTGGCAGCTTGTCCAAAGAAAAATATAATGATGAATATCCTAGTGGTTGACATTCTAGCTAGCTATGGGATGTTGTTGAGCCAGAGCTTCTGGAGAGATCTTGGTGGTGAGATATAGTTAGATTGGTCATCTGTGACCATTCCTATAAAGGAGGGAAAAATCAAGATAGAACCTGAGCCCAAATCATGATTCATAGTGGTGAAATCACTAGACCCCCTAGCCCAAATTCTATATCAAGAAACATGTCTTGGTAATTATGTAACACTATCAGAGATAGAAACTAAAGATCATAACATTGCTTGTCTTGAAAAGACACTGATAGAGGATACAAAGTTATGGAAAATGCAATTCAATGGGAGTTATTTAACTGTAGGTTTAGGAGTAGGCGAAATAATCATCTCCCCTAAAGGACAGTTGCACCCATTTGCATATTGCCTACAATCAGAATTCATTGAAGTTGAAAAAGAGGTGATTTTGTTAGGCCTAAAAAATGTTGAAGACCTGGGAATCAAACTCTTATGTGTTAAAGGGGATGTAGAGCTAATCGATGAGCCAATCAAAGGATATTTCTAGGTCAAAAAGGATCACCTATGACATTATAGAAACTGAGTTTGGAATGTGATCGATTGGTTTGAAGCATTCAAAATTACAAACATCCCGAGGATGAACGATAGCAAAACTGATACCTTAGTGGTATTTGCTTCCCTCTTCGGACCATATTCTGACTTTTGTCAGGGTGCCTTTTCTTGGGCATATGAAGATCTGAGAATCTTCATCTTGGAGGAATTGTTTCCTGCAATACCCATCAGAAGAGAAGTGAATCCTTTCAAGCAGAAACAACATCATTGGAAGGCTCTTCCTGCTGCCATACATCGAGCAATATTTGAAGCACTTTATTCCTTCAAAGGTGGAGTAATTTTCTTTTTGTAATTTTCCTTTCTATTTTTCGTGATGTGTGGATCCCTTTTTCATAATGTGTTTGTTATGTCATGATTTTTTTCCCATTTTCGTGAAGTTTTATCGTGTTCTATGTGATTAGGTAGTCTTGTTTTAGGAGATTTTAGGGGAGTTCCAATTTATAGGTGAGTTTAGGAAAGTCTTGTCCTAGGTGATTTAGGAAAAATGTCTTGTGATAGGTGATTAGGAAATGGTCTTGAATTTGATGCCCAATTGATAAGACACTGTACTAATGGTAAAATTCCAAAGATTCCTAGTTCTCATATGTCGTAATTATCTATCATGGTCCCTAGACAGAGCTAAATGTTGTACCCAAAATTATTATTTTTGCTTCATTAAGGAATTTTGTAAAAAGTAAAAAGTCTTGTAGAAATTTAAAAAATAGAAATTTTCATTTCATGCATGTTGGTGAAAAACTTAGACTTTTCAAAATCTAGCAATCGAGGTGTCCTCAGAATGAAATTATCTACAAAACCCAAATCTCAGTTTTTTGACCCTACTTTTTAGGAAAGTTTCTATTTTTAGAAAGTTTCTAAAAATAGACTTGAGTTAGGGTTTTTTGGGTTTCTTCTCAAATGGATACTAGTAAAACATTCTAAAAATAGAAATTTCTAAAAATTTTTTTTTTTTTTTAGGGCTCAAACTAATTTTGATTGGTTGAAAATACTTCCCAATCAGGCTAGTCCAATCAAAATCATCAAAAGATAAGTTTTTCTCTGGTGGGTCTATTATTCTTTTTTAGAAGCTAAAAAAAGAGCTTTGAGGTCATCAATGGAGGATGGTCAACTACCAGGTGTTAGATTCAAAGTCTCAATATTGCTCAATTGGGGGGAAACATTGAACATGCACTCAAAACGAAGAATAAAGGAGGGGAATCTAAAAATATTGAAAATTTGTGATTTTTTTTCTAACAATGGAGATGCTAGGCACCCCTATCCAATCAAGGCACCTAGTGTTCAATGCCTTAGAATATTTTAAGTTTCTAGCATTCAATGCACGGTCAATAGTGAAAGCAAGTGGTGAAAGTGAGGCGAAGTAAAAGTTGAAAAACTCAGAATAAAAACTAACTTTGGAGAAGATGGGTGCCCCAGCTAGCCAGGGGTGCCCAAGATTTCAAAAGACCAAAAGTAGTTGTTATGGTTTTCCATTCTGGGGATTCTTCTTAGAATTCTTCAGGCTTCGCAACAAATCCATCAACAAGATCACCGGATTTGTCAAATGACCAGAATCTTAGATCAAACAGAGGTGTTCTATCCCAAGGACAAATTGAAAATCATTCAAATTTTTCTAAGTCTGGCACACATGGGCACCCCAATCAGCCAGGGGCACCTAGGGTTTTAAGTATTCTAAGGAAGTTGTTAGGGTTTGCAAAACTGGTCATTCTTTTTTAAAAAAATTAGGCTTTCCAATGAATATCCCAGCCAGACTAGAGGACCTATAAAACGTTAGGAAACGAAGATCGAATGGAGGCGAAAACACACACAAAATGAAGAAGGTCAAAAGAAAGTTGAAAATATCAAATTTTTGGGTAAGTCTGGAGAATCTAGGTGCCCCTGGCCAAGAGGGGCACCCAACTTTCCATCCCTTAGAATTTTTTTGAAGTTTTCCATAAAATGTTCCAAACTTCTTCATCGGCCTCGTTCTGGCTTTCAAAAGATCATCAAATGTAGTGATAAAGGCTGGCAGATGGTATCATTCAACTCAAATATGATCAAACTTACTAGGATGACTGACTTTCAAACCTTGTTGTTCACCAACTTCCCAAAAATTAAGATCAAATAGGGGTAGTTAGCTTCACGCATAATAGAGAAAGAAAAAGTTGAAAATCATCAAAAAATGGTTAACTTTGGCAAACATAGGCACCCTAGTCACCCAAGGGCGCCCAAGATTTTGATCATTCAAAAGTTGTTTTTAGGGTTTGCAGCCTCCAAGACATTCTTCTCATATTCAATCATGCTTTTCAATGAGTCTGTTAGTTAGTTCATAGGATCCATCATACATTCATAATCGAAGATCATACAGAGGCATTTTATCAAGGAAAAGTTGAAAATATTGAAATTTTTCTAACTCTAGTGATGAAAGGTGCCCCAACTAGCTAGGGGTACCCAAGATTCAATGCCTTAGAAATTTTTCAATTTTTGTCATTCATCATTCGAAAAAGTGTTTACATTCAACGTTTTTGTTTTCGGGTTGACTTCAAAGTTTTAAAGCTTGGAGAATAAAGCACTTTTTCGTCTCAAACTCCATTTAAGAAGGATTTTGGCATTCATTATTCACATTTTTCAGGTTGGCATACAGAAGAAGAAAAGTATTGTTTGCATCTCATCAAGATTTGAAGGCTCAAACAGAGTGGTTTTTCAGTTTTCTTCATGGATTTGGGATTGGAAAGCACAAGGGCATGCTTTTTCATGATCCATTCTTCTAGGGCATCACATTTCAGAAACAGGTGGTCACCTTTTTCATTTTTCATCGATCTAGGTCCATCTACTTTTTGCTCCTCTTAAAGATTGGGAAATTTTATATTTCCAAAAAATTGATTTTTCGATGCTTTTTTAAGAAACACTCAACTTTTTCAAAATCTAATGAATTGGATCTCTTCAAGAAATGTGATTCTCTACAAAACCTAAACCTCAATTTTTTTTTTTGAAAATCTATTTTTTGGAGAGAAATCAACAATCAATTTTTTAGTAGTTTGCGCAAAACTTTTCTAAATATAGGTGTGTTCATAGTCAAAACTTAAGTTTTTAAACATGTAGTATTCTCCAATTGAAATCAAGAACAAATCAGCTTTTTTGGTAGAGAATGAGTCACCTTTTGGGGTAGTGATGTTTTCCAAGAATAGAGCTCAAAAAGTAGTAGTTAACTTGATGCCTTTTCCAAGTTAAACTTGCTATTCTCATTCATGCTTATCTATTCTTTGTGAAATAAAAAAATCAAATTGTATAGTTGGAACTTTCCCTGCTTTTAAATCAGCTTAATTGATTTTAGTAGGTGGTTAGTTGTCTTGTTTTAGTTTTGGAAATAAAGCTTGCATGTTGGAAAATCTAGTTGTAAAAGCAAGGAGATTTTAGGGTTCCCTATTCCTTGTCTGTGTATAAATAAGGCCAGCCTTGCCCATTATTTTTTTAACCGTTATTGTGATAACAAATTGTTGAGCCTAATTTTGCTTGCAACTTTGTTATTCAGTGTTTATTCACTATGTCTAAGAGCAAGTTTGCATGTCTGCCTTTTGCTGCAAATCATTGTTCAGTTTATCTATAATCAGCGTCAAGTGTAATTTGGTTTGATCGCTAAACTATAAGCCTTTTATTGCTACAACCTGTTGTCCCAAAGGTGTAATCATTATTAGAAATTTGAGAAAGGAAATCTTATGCCTACTTTGCTCTAATCTTCTACCTCATGTTTTGTTTTTTTTGTTTCGCTTATATAATCTTTATTTTAGCTTACATCTAAAAGTAAAATGAGTCTTTAGGTGTGCATTGGAAGTGAGTTTTTTTAAGCATATGTGTTATTAAATCATTCCTCGTTTACTTGAGTTGCTAGAAGCATCATTAGAGTAGGCCTAGTTGTAGTTGAAGTTATAGAAAAGGGAAAACCTTCGATACGATGCAAAGAGTTTTATAACCTTGTTCTCTTAGCAGAGAACAAAAATATTGGCAATAGTTTAGTTTACTTTCTTTAAGCATCATCAACGAAGAGGGAGCTTCCCCTCCTAATTTGAAGAGCAGTTTATCTGTGTATAGCTACCTGTTTCTAATCCACATTCCATAGGTATGAATTAAAATTCCAATAAGGTACTACTATCCACTTTGTTTTTTGTTATTATATTAGCTCATGCATTGTTGAATTAAATAGTTTGCAATTACATGCATGCAGAGTTCATGATTTTGTAATTGAATTAGATCATATAGCTTAAATTTTTGTCTCATACTTTTGGAATGATTACTTGCACTTTAGTCTTAGAATTTAGTAGTCACAATCTTAAGTGATAAGTACTTGTAGCACAAGAAATGTTTCATGTTAGTTTCCTTGTTCTAGTAGTTAATGTTTTATTTCATTTTCTAGATTTTACCGTTTTATGTACATGTGTAACCTATACTCATTGATATAAGCTATGTAGAATCCATGAATGCACATACATTGTCAGGACTATCAAATTATTGCAAATTCCTAGTTGATAATTAAATGGAGCCTCTCATAGAAGAGGAATTGTTTAGTCAAGAAGTCATCCTTTGAAATGTGTGTCTATCTGTAGCACCAAGTTAATCAAACATTATAGAGGCCCTATATTTTTGGCATCATTGTCAGGGATGGTGCTAAATTCAGGATTCTCCTATGTATTTCTAATTCTTTTCAAGTTTTCCTAGTTTAACAATTCTATTTTTGGGATTAGGGTAAATAGGTTTTAAACCATAAATACAACACGAGTTACTAACAATATGCAGGAACCATTGAACCACAAAGTTACAGACATTGCATGTGGAGGCAAAGAGAGGCTCTAAGAATATTTCTCCCTTCAGTACTTGAAGCATTGTAGGATACTGGTGAACATCATGAATAGAGTGATGGTATTCCTGAAGAAGAATCATCCATCACACTAGTACCTACACCAAAAATAGAGGAGAATTCCCACACACACATCAACATCATGGTTGATGCAGCAGTTGAAGATATAGTAAAGCATGTAATATTTGAGTTCCCAATAGCCAACCAGGAGAGCTACTTCTTTAAAGAATATACCTCCTTCAACACTACTTATCTTCTATGGATTGGTTATAGAGGGCCCATACACCTTTCTATTTGAGTTTGAAGTGCTATGTTGAAGTTAAGACTATACAACAGATGCTCACATACTCAAATTTTTTCCAACATCATTGAAAGATGTTGCTCTAAGATGGTTCATGGGGTTGGGAAGAGATGTTGTTCCCAATTGGAACAAAATGAAGAAAAAATTCTTGGAGAAATACTAGGATTACTATAGAGGCATAGATAGAAAGAGGGATGACATCTTTAGGATGTCACAAAAGGAAGATGAATCCTTGGAAGACTATGTAGAGAGGTTTCAGTTCTGCCTCAAGAAATCTCATAAGTAAAGACTCTCTGATGAATCCTTGAAATTGATATTCTTAAGAGGAGTTAATGAGGACTTTATGGATGCACTTAACCTCATTTGGATAGGGGACATCTCACAAGCTTCATTTAAAGAAATTTGCAAAGCATGTAGGAGCTATTCAAGGTCCTTTACCAAGAGGGTTAGAGGAGATAGGGCATATTTCATCAACAAATCAACCTTTGGACTCTCAAATGTGGAGCTAACAAATATTTTTATCAAATATGAAGGAAGATATCATAAGTCACTTGGCTACACAATTAGACACCCTTCACATCAAGAAAAACCAAGGGGAAGCAAAATTGGACCTCATAGAATACTACCCACATTGTAGACAAAAGAGGATCAATTGCAAGTACAAGAAGGTGGCCAGTGTTTCTGAATATAAGTAAGGGACATCAATATTTCAAGCACTAGAAGGTGAAGATGGTCAAGTGTTCTACTTATCTCAATGCAAACCATAGAAGCCAAGAAAAGGTATGCCCTAATATCCTTGAAGTCATAACATGTCATTTCCTGGTAACAATGCAAATTTTCCTAGTTGGAACCCTCAATCGTATGCCAATATGCAAAAAAAATAATAGCTAATGCCTCAATCCAATTGGAATCAACAATAGAAAAACATGTGGCTACCTCAGAATTATCAAGGACCTAATTATAATTATCAGTGGCCACCCCAACAAAATCAATGGTAGCCTCAATGGAAAAGAGGTCAGAAGTGGAAAAATCAAAATCCCACTATCAACAACCATAATAGCCCTTGTAGCCATAATGCCAAACCCTTCAACAATTGCACCAAATCTACCAAGAGCACATCAATTTCTAGCACAACCTACACCTAACCCAAATAATAAGCATGTCCAATAGGCTTATGCTAATGACACCATGCAATACCCCACCTATGGGGTTGAGGTGAGTGATGTACACCTCAGATCAAGGAAGATGTTATTTGGGCCTTCATCTCCTCATATCACTGAATTAATTGATGAGGAACCCCTAGCAGGGCCCATGGATAAACAATCTAAGGAACCTGAGTCAAATCAGGTCAATCCACCAACAATGAGTCTAGAGCCTCAATTCCTTGAGAGACTATCAGTCTAAAAATATCATCATAGGTTGAAGCTAATCTATTAGGATGGTTAAAGGATTTTTGCATCAAAATACCCCTCATCCAATCCATTAAGGAAGAACCTATTTATACCAAAATAGTGAGAAATTTGTGCCTCAAAAATCTAGGCAAGAAATAAAAAGACCCTTAGATTGTACATGTCTTAGGATAACTTGTAGACATTATGTTGGGAAACATAATTGTCCCCAAGTATGCAGACCCTAGGAGCCTTGTAGTGGATGTCAAAATTAATATTACTCTCATAAATAATGCCTTAATTTACTTTGGGGCATCCATTAATTTAATGACCAAAGAAACAATGAAATTATCACAACTAATGCACCTTAGACATACACCTATTGTGCTATAGTTAGCAGATAGGTCTACAATCAAGCTTGAGGGAGTCATAGAAGATTTGGTAATAGCACTAAACTCATGGGAGTGCACTGTAGAATTTATGGTGTTGTCACCTAAAGCTAATCTTGTAGGATATCCCTCATCTTAGGGAGACCTTGATTGGCAACTGCAAATACCTTTATTTGTTGCAGGTTTAGTAACATGATAATTTCCAATGGAAATGTCACTAAGAAACTAGTCCTCTATCCACCTACCCAACCACATGTAGATTTGGAGAAAATTGCATGGCCTAACCTAAATGAGAAATACTGGTACTCCTTACAAACTTTGATGACCATTGAACGTAGTCCCTTGTTAGAAAGCCAAAATGAAGATGAAATGATTTAAAATATCATGAAGAATAATTAGGGCAGGGACCCGCAACAACATGACTTTCTAACATGTTAACAGGACCCCTTGCAAAACATAATTCCAACCAATACATCTGAGTCTATTTCTCAAATTTTCCACACTCTATTACCACATCATTGTATCCCAAATATAGTTGGTCTTGACATTTCATTTGTTCAAACATCACCCTTGACCTTAGAGATTGTACCAAACAAGACATTAAATGTAAACAACCAGTTGACTGTAGCACAACAAACATCACTATTGAATGTGTTGCAAGCACATGTAGCAACATGTACATGGGATTACCATGAAATGAAGGGTATATACCCAAACTTGTGCATGCATCAAATTTACATCAATGAAGGATATAAACTAGTTAAGAAACCACAAAGGAGAATGAACTCTGCAGTCCATTATATAGTCAAAGTTGAATTATAAAGATTGTTCGATGCAAGATTCATCTATCCAATATTTGATAGTCAATGGGTGTCTCCACTAGTTATTGTACCTAAGAAAGGTGGAAAACTAATGTAGGAGCATCTAGTGGCATAAGGGCAATCTTGCATCACCCAAAAATATTGTATTTTTATTTTGTTTGTAGTTTCCTTAGTTGTTTTGGGGCCCATGGAAACTCATGCAGTCTTTGGGATAGTTATAATTTTGAAACAAGCCAAAATACTCACCTGGTATTTTTAGTAAGTTAGCCTATTCAGGTTCCTATGGACACGAAAATTGACCCCAAGGACTGAAAATTGAAAATAAGATTTTTATCGAAAGAATCATCTCAAAATCCTGTACCGTTTGGAAGATATTAAATTTTCATCCTGAGGAATTTCTCCAATGAAGTTTAATACTAAATTTATTGAGGCCATCTGGAGCCCCAAAACAAAGTGAAAAATATCTAATCTTTTTGATTTGGTGAAAATCTAACAGTCGGATCAAAAGTTATGACCCCGAGAAGTTGTATATATATATATATATATATATATTCTAGAGCGGGAAATAGACGATGGAATTTTTGGCACCAAAATGGGGTTACACCTTCTAGTATATTCTAAGGCAGTTACACTTCTTGGATAAAGAGGGATATTAGGGGTTACAGAAGAGAGCTCCAGTAGTGCAGATCATGGTTTTTGGCTTGCAGATTTTTGTAATGAGGACCATGTGGCTATAGTATGTTATTTTTTGAGTATTGTAATTTCACTTCATCAAGATAATAGAAAGCAAGTGTTTATTTCTGCATTTTATGTTTATCTCTTGTTTATTTGTGTGTGTGGTTTTGTAAGGGGAGTACCCTCATCAGAAATGGAGAGTGTGTGTAGACTACCATGAGTTGAATGCAACAACTAGGAAAGACCACTTTCCCCTTCATTTCATTGACAAGTACTAGATTCCCTAGCAGGCAAGAAATACTTCTCCATTTTGGATGGCTTTAGTGGATACAATTAGATTAAGATAGCCCCAAAAGACCAAGACAAGACTACCTTCACATGCCCTTAGGGTACATATGGTTACTATGTCTTGCCATTTGGGCTATGTAATGCACCTGCCACCTTTTGGAGGGCAGTATTGAGCATATTCTCAAACTTTGCTAATGATTCCATGGAAGTTTACATGGATGATTTCACAACATATAGGAATACCTATGAAAAAGTACTTGCCAATTTGGAGAAGGTACTACAAATATTTCAAGATCATAATTTGTTCCTGAGTAAAAAATGTTTTATGATGATGATAGAGGGAGTTGTTTTAGGAAATTTTGTGTCCAATAAAGGAATCGACAACAAAATTGAGATAATATCAACATTACCCGTACCTCAGAGACAAAGAGATGTCAAAATTTTCCTTGGGAATGTCGGCCATTACAAAAGATTCATACAAGATTTTAGCAAGAGAGAAAAACCACTATTTGTCTTATTATCCAAGGATGTAGAGTTTGAACGGAAATTTCTTTTCAATATTCCTTTGAAGCTCTCAAGGAATCATTAACCAAGACCCCTATTTTGAGAGGACCAAACTGGAACTTACCCTTCCATATCCATATAGATGCTTCTAATTTACAATAGGATTTGTGCGAGGATAGAAGGATGGAAACCTTGAGTATGCCATTTACTATATTAGTAAAAATATTCAAGGGGAAAAACTTAATTATACAGTGACTGAGAAGGAAATGTTAGCAGTGGTTCATGTAATTAATAAGTTCAGAAACTACATTATAGGGCATTCTATATTCATGCATATTGAACATAAAACAATAAGGTATCATATGAGAAAACCAATAGTGGGATGCAATCTTATGAGGTGGTTACTACTACTTTAGGAATTTGACATAACTATTGTTGGCAAGCCAAGGAAAGCCAAAGTAGTAGTGGATCTCCTCTCTAGACTACCAATCAAATTAGAAGAAGATTTTGTAGATGATTCATTCCCATATGAGCACCTATTTGCTCTATCTCTACATACACCTTGGTATGAAAACATAGCCAACTATCTACTAACAATGAAAACACCACCACATCTCTCACCTATAGAGAAGAGGCAATTAGTTCAGAAAAAAAATTCCTTACTCATGGATAGAAAGATATCTATTCTACAGGGTCTAAAAACATTATGTTAAGATGCATTAGGGAAGATGAAGTGTATGATAGCTCTTAAAATTTTGAATATTGACTATTGGCTAATATTGACCAACACTTCATAAGATGCAATCAATTACACTAGGAGATGTGATATATGTCAAAGAATAAGAAGGTTAATAAGGACAAATGTGATGCCATTACAACCACAACTGGTAATATAGCACCATTTCATAAGTAGGGACTAGAATTAATTGGTCCCATATCCCCAACATCAAACAATAAAGATTACATATTAGTTTGTATAGATTACCTAACCAAATGGGTGGAAGTTAAAGCTTTGCAATTTGCAAGAGATGGGAATGTGGTAAAATTTCTCTATGAAGATATATTCACTAGATATGGTGTCCCTAGATAAATTGTTACAGACCAAGGGCCATAGTTTATATCTTATTTGATCTCAAAGTACAAGAATATGAGATCAAACATAAAAATTCTACACCCTACCACCCTCAATAAAATGGTCAAGTGGAGGTCACAAATAGAGAAATTAAAAACATCCTCACAAAGACAGTGCAGCTGGATAGGAAGGACTGGGCAGCTAGGTTACCTGAATTAGTTTGGGCTTATAGGACAACTTGGAAGACAACAACTAGTTTCACCCTATATGAGCTGGTATATGGTAAAAAGGTAGTACTTCCAATAGAATTTGAATACAAGACTTTAAGGACAACAATCAAATGAGGCATGGAATTATCAACAACACAAAAGGAGAGGTTACACAACCTCAATGCATTTGATGAAACTAGAATGGAAGACATTCACTATACTGAAATCATCCAACAACAACGAATATGTTGGCATGACCAGTTTATCAAAACCAAGGAATTCAGTGTAGGTGATTGGGATTTACTATATTATTCAAGGTCCAAAGATTACAAATGCAAATTACAGACTAGATGGCTTGGGCCATATGAGATTAAAATGGTTTTCCAAATGGGGCAGTTCAGTTGCAAATTGTTGATGATGTAAGGTTTTCACTGCTAGTTAATCACCATAGGTTGAAGCTTTATAAAAGGCCATTGCAGAAAGATGATTTTATTTTGACACTATAATAACATCAATTTGAGCCATAGATACAAAGTTCATTAACATCCACAAGTAGTTCTTTTGAAGTATTAGTAGACGGGCAATATAGCTCACCTACTGAAATCACACAGGTATAATTCTCCAACACATTTCATATGCACACACTACACAAGTGACATTTGGTATTCTTTGTTTTCTAAAGCAGTCAAAAAATAAACAAGGACCTACAACATCACATTGTTAGGCAACAAAACTACAAAAGGGGCCTATTACTACATGAGCATGTAGCACTTATCTATAAGTCATTTAAAAAACACCAACATTAAATTACATTTCCATCACTTCATATCATATAATTTCGCACATGCAACCATACATATTTCAACTTTATTGAATGTCACATATTTCTTCCATACACACGCAGTCATCCCACCACCTTTTTCCATTCCACTTTATCATGCAATTGATCTCACCTCACCCATTTCATACTCTTTGCATCCTTTTTCATCCATCATTTTCTACATGTCACACATATGTCATCATTCATTTTAAACTATCTCTACACAAAATTTGTCACAATCAAGGCAATAATGAAATTTAGATCATATTTTATAGGGGCCAAAATCATTGTCTTTGAACTACAAACAATAATTTGAGATATTCTCATGCAACAAAAAATATTGGGAAATAGATGTAGATGGATCAAAAAGATCCAAGAGTATGAATTAGAGGTGAAAACACCCAATCTAGTTAGAGGTTAAGGAACAACCAAATTAATGGATAATATAAATTTGAATGTAGCTAAAGTGTATCAAGTGAATTTTGACCCATCCTTTTCTCCTTGTCATTTGAAGGATTATCCTTGGTATAAGGATATTATATTTTATTTGGAAAACTTGAGTTTTCCTCTAGATCTGTATTATAAACAAAAGATGAAATTGAAGTTGACATCTCAAAGATATGTGCTACTCCAAGGATAATTTTTGTGGAGAAACTTTGATGGTTTTCTCCTTATATTTTTGGGCAGTGAGCAATCTTAAAATTTAATGCAAGAATGCCACTAAGCACCATGTGGTGGTCCTTTCATGTCACAAACTATTCATCATAAAATTATGAGAGTAGGATATTAGTGTCCCACATTGCTCAAAGATGTGGCCAAATTTTTAAAAAAGTGTGATTCATTCTAAATACTTTTTGAAAAAATGAAGTTTGTAGGTGTGCTCCTCTTTACTATATCATATCAGTGAAGGCTTCATTCTAGTAGTTGGGAATATATTTTATGAGGGATAATATTGAAAGGTGAAAAAATGAGTACAAGTTAATATTAGTGGCTACCAATTACTTCACCAAGTGGGTGAAGCCAATCCCTATAGGGAATGCTACATCAAATATAATGATTGACTTCCTACTAAATAAAATCATCACTGGGTTTGGTGTGCCATTAATAATTACTGTTGATAATGCGTTATGTTCCAAATCATATAAATTCATTGGCATAAATTCTCAATATGGGATTGAAATATTCATCCCCTTATCATGTTTAAGTAAATGGATAAGTTGAGTCTAGTAACAAGTACATCATAAATATCAACAAAAAAACTTTGGATGTAAAAAAAAGAATCTGGGATGATAAGTCGAGTTTTATTGTTTGGGATGATAATATCACCTACAAGAATGATATTGAGATAATTAAATTTGAATTTATATAGTGTGGAGGAAAAAATTCCAATCATCTTAGAATTACCAGCTTACTAGTTGTAGCAAATTGAAGGAGAAGAAGAGGACACCATTTCCCAAATAGTGCATGAGTTGATAAAATTGGATGAAGCTAAGAGGGATGATCATGAGTGGAACTTAATGATACAATAAAAAAATAATATTTTAATAATATTTTTTTCCAAAAGGAGTTTCAAATGGAGATCTTATTCTTATGTGGAAATATATATCAAAGGACAAAGACAAGCATGAAAATTTTGATGCCTTATCAAAATTCTAAAGGATGTGATCAAGAAACTTTTTCACCTTAGAAGTCTTCATGGATAATTCTTAGAGCTACCGATTCATGGATAGCATCTTCAACATTACTTCTATTGAGGTATGGTTTTGGGAACCTTTGAAAATATGTTTGTGTCTTTTGTCTTTCCCTGTGCAATATTATGTTTTCATGTATAATATGTTGTTGTGTACATGTAGTCATAATCTTTGTGTGATCATGATGAAGTGTGTTATAATTATATGGTCATATTTTATATTCTACTCTCAAATTTCTAGATTCTTGATATGCTTGCAAGAGGCACACATCCCAGAGGAGAGCCAATGTTAGGATTTTTTGGCCTCCAAATTTGAAAAAAATAAATTATTGGTTTTTCCCTTTGTTTTGTTTTCACTATTATGGCCCATCACTTATATTCAATCTAAGAGATCATTTTGGGATTTATGTTATTTTTTCTTTCTAATTTATATCATTTTTTTCTTATATTATTCACCAAAATGTTAAAATCATAATTTATCTGAGTTCTTTCCTAATTGGCTAGCTTTAAGTGGTCAAGAATTTAATTAGTTCATGAACTTCTTAAATCCTTGACAAGTAATATGAGTTGTGTTGCAAGGTTTATAGGTTCACAAACTTTATGATAATGTGGTAAGAAGGTAAATAAGTAAGTAAATGTAAACAAGGTTCTTTGTGTAATAAAAGTTTTCAAGTTTCATGAACTTTGAAAAGTTATATTATAGTTCACTAGGTCACAAAAACTGCAACAAATTGAACAAGGAAAATGAAAGAAGAATTGCATGAGTTTAAAGATTCACAAAGTTATAAATATCACCAATTTTATTATTTGGAAAACTATGATATGTCTTTCCAAGTCACAAAAGTGTGATGATAAAAATAGAGAAAGTAAGAAATGGAAAGAACAAATAATAAGATAAAAAGTGATAAGGTTTTACATGTCATAAATTTCACAAGTTTGTAAACCTTGCAAAATTGTAACAATGGTTCTAAAGTTTATAGAAGGTGTGAAAGCGTGACTTGTTCACACTTAGGCTAAATATTTTGATAAGCAAATAAAAGGAAAATATGATGGATTTTTTGAATGTAGGGAAGGGTGTCAAAGAATGTTTTATCTACCACAACTACCCCTATATGTTGTAGCTACCCTCTGGGAACCATGAATACAATGCAAGACCCCTCATCAACTAGATCATTCTTATGTTTCAAGGCTTAACAAATATAAATATAGAAGATATTTAAGGGACAAAATTAATAACATTCCCCTTGCCTTATGGGTACTAATAAGGATGTTTGGAGTGAGATTTTAGGTGTGAATCAAGGAAAATGACCCCTAAGAGGTATGGTACATCTTTCCAAGAGGTTTTAAGGTTCAATAATCCTTCACTTCAAATAGGAGGTGAAAAAATGACTTGGTTTAATTCTAATATTGCAATATATGATTTAAATGATGGCTTAATTCTAAGCTTACAATTTGACTATTTGTAATAAATGAAAATTGAGTAATTCAAGGTAGAATCAACCTTGATTAAGTGTCTCCTCATTTATATTATTTATTACTAAATGTGTCATTAATTAGTTTGTGTAGAGAATGAGGTCTAATTGCTTCAAGACTCCAAGTCGCGGGAGAGTCCTAAACAATAGGTTGCCCTAAACTACCTCAAGCTTTATTAAACAAATTGAAAAGGAAGAGAAATATGGTTGTTGTTGTCCTTTTGCTAACTTGAGTGTTTGAAAGGGTTAGACGAGATGATTTCCAGAGTCCAACCTACCACTCAGATAGCTCTCTGCCTAAGGATGACAGTGTAGAATATGGACTCCAACGCGACACGCTAGCGTCTCAGTGGTGCATTGGTTTTCGTATGGATAGAATACTTCTGAGATAGATTAGAAAACCTAATATGAAATCAAGGCTTAACAACTTATATTGCACTTAATTCAAATATATAAATTCTCGATCAACAGAATTGCATGGTTATGTTTATTTGCAATTAAAATTAAAATACTAGGTGCACTTAATTAGTTACACAACTTGATGACATGTTAACTAATTACTTTAATTTTCATAATTAATAACTCAAAGAAGGAATCAAAATACTAAAATAATAAGAGAAAATTAAGAGACAATAACAGTTTTGTTAACAGAATTAACCCATGTGTTCAGGCTACGTCTCTGGGTCTACTTCTCAATGTGGGACCACTTTTATTAATGATGACAAACTTCAATGTAACTTACTACATCAGAAATGCGTCAAACCTGCATTAAACATCTTCTCACAGCCTCCTCTCAACACCTAAAGACTCTCTTGTATTCTCCTTATTCACTATCTCAGTTTTCATGCCTTCTCAATTACAATTTTGTGACAATATTATCACCTTTTTAGCTCCCCACTCTACAATATATAGTTACCCCTTTATATAGGGGACACGCATTGTTTAAATCATAACAAAAGATAAATATTACTAAAACCGTTGAAGAAAATGTGCATATCGTATTGGTTAGGTGCAAGTATAGTTAAAGGGTGGTCGGGGGTTCAAACCGCCTGACCCCCTTTTCCCTCTTCATCACAGTTTAACCATAATAATAGAAAATATTCTAGTTATATTTCTATGGATCACGTGTGGCGCATTGGTTGAGAGCACTTACTAGTATTTGAGAGGTCAGGGGTTCAAACTGCCCAACCACCTTTTAATGAATTTTCCACCCATTATAGTCAATAAAATAGAGGCACCTCACATGTATTGCTGAGAAAGGCACTTAGCCTAGTGGTAGCCTGTGAAAATAGGGAGAGGTTGGTTGGGAGTTTGAATCCCCCAACTAATTTTTGAACAAACATGCCATGAAATCAGAGGAAGGTTGTTGTGGTTCCACGTGTTACCCATCCATTGGTCCATGTGGCACCATATTATTCATCAATGCTTGGGCGCATGGCACCATTTGATTGGTCCACATCAATGCTTGGTCAACTGCCTTCAGATGGACACATGGCACCATATGATTCACTACCTACTGACATGTGTCATTAACTCATTGGACCATGACAACACCTATGATAGTGCCACATGTCATGCTTGGATTGGTCCACCTATCATACGACTGCCACCTTTGCATGCCACCTCAGAACCCTACTATGTGCCTTGTTTGTAATACTACGTCATCATGCTGACATCATCATTCATACCTTGTCAACCTTTTTTTACACAACTTTGATCGGCCATAACTTTCACATATAGACTCTATTTGACACAATTCAAGCAACGTCAAAATTGTATTGGTAAGCTTTACGCAATGGTGATGGTTTTATTAGATTCCGAGACTATGAATTTTTGAGGTCTTTTGGATCCTCTTGGATCATTCCTCCAAATTGAGAAGCTTTTGGACCACCATAAGTCTAGTTTTACATAAAATTTAAGTGAGAGCATTGTTGCCTCACTTGCCAAGTATCATCTGTCCACCCTATTGGAATTTTGATCATCTAAACCATCACAAACAAGATGAAAAATAAGATAGCGTTGTCAATACAATCAACTGAATACCCATCAATATTCATTGTCACATCCACCATCCACATAGAACTAACTAGTAGAATAAAAAGTGGAAATACTAATGTGAAAGAAAAAGAATCAACGTGTTGGATCTCCTGAACAGGAAAATCATTAGAAAATGAATCTTTCAAACCCTCTTTACCTTTGGATGAAGGCTTAAATTTTCTTGCAATTGATTCTCATACTATGTTGTTTGCGACACCTTATCATGATTAGAAATACATGTGATTGTTTCATCTTCATGCCTAATATCACTAGTTGTTACAGACATGAGAGTGAGTGTATTGCTTGCATTCAAAATCATCTTTAAATGCCTATGTTTACAATAGATCTATCACTCTTCATGCACTAAACTTTCACAATGAATTCAATTCCATCTTTAAACAAGTGATACATGTTATGTTCCCTATAGAAAATGGCATTTTTTCATACAAATAACCTGACTTCCTAAAATCATCTAGTAGATGTCAAGTGGAATTACATCTAACTCTACCTCATCTACAAACTTGGATGTGATTACAAATTGGAGTTTACATTGTCTTGGCACATGTAACCAAGAATTGTCATGCACCCAACCCAATGGATATGGTTTTGGATGAGGTGTTGTTTTTAATCCCTGTAGTAAAAGAAAAAGTAGCCTTTTTCCCTTGCTTGGTTTGATAGTTGACATTAAAACTAAATTAATGGTATCTTGGAGTACTGTTGTAATGTGTTGTACACATTCACATCATTCTAGGACCTTTATTTGATTCAAATATGCCTTAATTGGTCCTTTGCAAAGGTGTTGCAAAGTGTTGTAACACACTTTAACACTTTTCTAGGATTTATTTACTTAATTAAGCTTAATGAGCCCCTTCTTAATAAAATGTATTTAAATTTGTACCTTATTTAGGTGTTGTAAAGCACTTTCACATTTATCTAGGGTGGTTTTAATTAATTGTGGGAAATTGGAGTTAATTAACCCCCTTTAATTCAAATTTAAACCTTATTTATGACACCTCCCGAAGATCTATCTTGACACCCATGATTTAAATAATATAACATTTAATTGGGAAAAAATTAGGTCCTGAAAAGTGGTGCCAGGACCCATTCGCCCTAGGTGGTGAATGGGTCCTCCCTTAATAGGACCACTCTTTATCAATTGATTCTAAATGAATTTTTAATTATCTCTCCATCCCTCAGAGTTAGGTCCTAGAAAATTGAGCCAAGACCCATTCTCCCTAGGTGGTGAATGGGTCCTCCCTTAATAAGGACCCCCTTTTCAAATTTAATTCTAGTGGGAATTTAATAAATTTTACTTACAGATCTAGTGTTGGCCTTAATTGTTTGAATTTCGGGGTTAATCTCCTAATTTAGTATAAATAAGGGGTTAATTCACATTGTTTCTCTTAGAAATTCATTATAAATCTTCAAGCATTTAATTTTACAAGCATTAGAGCATTACAAGAGCATTTGTAAGGCATTTCAAGGTAGATTTCAAGTGTCTATTGCACCAATTCAAGACCATTTCATCATGAAAAGGGTTTGATGCATTCATGTATGTTGTTGAGCTAAGAAATTGGATGTAGCATTGAAGATCTACTTGCAAGAATTTTTCACATCATATTCAAAGACCCAAGATCTACATTCTTCATGGTCACTACATGTTAGATTGCAGATTTTTTTCACAAGGCATCATCCAAGGTGATATCAATTGCATATTTCATGTTTCATGCTTCAATTCCTTCATTTCATCATTTGATAAGGGGTTCAACCAAGGAAAACCCCCATTCACTAAAAAACAACAAGTTTTTCTTCCCTTGAATGTGTGATTTTAGATTTACAGGTTGAAGATCAAGTGGAGCAAGTTTGGAGCAAAATTGTCAAAGTTGTCAAGTTGCAAAAGTTGTCATCTAAAGTGAAAAATCAAATATTTGAAGCTACATAATTACCTACAAACTTCTAGAAGCTGACAACCATGAATTTGAGAGTGCATACATCAAGGAATAGAACCCTGATCTTAGTTTCAGCAAACCTAATAGGGAGCCATTCGGCACTGAAGGCGAATGAGTCCTCTGTAGCCTAAAAACAAGTTTTTGACAAAGTACATAGCTTTTTATGCTTTAAAAACTTCCCTCACAGTTGCTATAATAGTTAGGTATCATTTCTAATTTTTATTTGTATCTTATCATACACATAATTGAATGAAACATCCCTTAGAGAAATAGTGGTTCATCATCTTGTTCATTAAACATTTTGATGAACCCATTTTTCATTGATTCATTATGGTGAACTCGACTTATTGAGCATTGCAATTTTCTGATTTTTGAAGTCTCTCATTGCATCTTAGGTTAGATCTTGCATTCATTAGCATTGAATTAAGATATCATTTAGGATTACTTGTTTTGCATTGAAATCTTGCATCTCATCTAGGGTTTAGACTTGCATTGTTTTGCATCTCTCTAAATATGAAAAATACAAAAAAAAAATGTCATTTTGCATATCATTTAGATCTCATAAAATTGCATTTGAAAATAACAACAAAATTGTATTTCAATTTAGACCTTTCATTTCATCTCTTCATTGCATATTTATATTGTATTTCTAGAAAATCTGAAACTGAAATTCACTATCTTCGACCTGGAACTGAAAGATATCACTGAAAGCTTGCAAATCATTTTAAAATAGTTTAAAAATACCTCACCAGGACCTATTCTCCCTTACTGGCGAATGAGTCCCTAATCAGGTCCTATTTGTTGGTGTAATTAATTATTTAATTACACTTTAGCATAAGTTTACTTAGGCATATTTTATTTCCTAAGTTAATTATTATCCTTATCTTATTGAGTTGTCTTTTTACTCAAGATAAGATTAGGGTTTTGCATTATTGCCTTTTTGAAGGCTTTTGTATTATTTGTAAAACAATTATCTCCAATAATCATTATTTTGGTTTTTGCTTGCACAAAATTTCTCTGAGGGTTTACATAACATCTCTTCTTTTTGTTCTAAATATTTGTTGCATGTGATAGGTGATTGCTTGCAAGTGATTCTTGGGGACTGTGAAGTTGGTTTTTCAACTTCTACATGGTATCAGAGCTCCAGACCTGTTGCTTCCTATTCGTGATTTGAAGATATTGTCTCACAACGTCTTTTTCTATGCAAGGGTTTGAAGCTTGGCTAATTTTTTGTAGATCTGGGGGTAGCCTAATTTTCTATGCATTTTTGGGCCAAACGGACGTCACCATTGTGATCAGAGCGTCCAAAAACCCCAGAAATGCCTTTCGTTTCATGTCGATTTTGGCGAAAGTTGAAAAAAAGGAAAAAAAAATTAGCCCCAAGGTCGTACGGCCCTAGGGCACAGTTTTCGAGGCTAAAAATTACAAAAAATTAAAAAAAATCAAATTTTTAAATTTTTTTTGCGGCCAATATATTTCATCTCCGCCGCCACCGCCCCACCAGGCGGCCACCGCAGGTCCGCCATCGGGCCACCTCCGCCCTCTCAGAACCACTCGCCACCAGTCTGGGTGGTGGCCACCTATTCCAGCCACCAGCCCCGGTGGCTCCCCCTTTTTCACCACTTCGCCGGCCTTTGCACTGAGCCCTTGCGGGCTTACTCCTGCGTTGGTGGTCATTTGGTGACTAGGAGCCTAGATTCAACCCCCCGTGGGCTAAACCCAACACACACATCGGTGGTCCTATTGCCACCCAAGAGCTGCGCACTAGCCCCCAATGGCTTTTTACTTCAGCGGCGATCATATGTACGACCTGAACCTAAAGCCGAAGGTGCTAAATTTTTGAACTTGTTTAGCATTAAGAGTGCCTTTTACAGGCCTTTTTTTTTGTTTTCTCATAACTTTTGTAAACGGAGGCCTTTTCTCGAAAACGAGATATCGTCAGAAAGCTGGTTCGTTGATCTTTGCAGTGGTGGAGATTTTATTTTCTGATTTTTCTATTTTGATGCCTTTTTCGCCTGTTAAATCCAAAAGTTGTTGTTTTCACTCCGGGAGGTGTAAATTTTGCGTCCTGGCTCTGTTTTTCGAAAAAAAAAATAGGCATTGGAAAGATGGTTCAATGCTCTACACAGATCTCAGACCTGTTTTTTTAGATTTTTTTACCAGGTATCTGATATTTCTGTTTGATCTCAGCCTTTACCTTTTTAGTTATTTTCTTGGGAAGCGTGCAATCAGGCTATTTTTTTGAAATCAACGAGCATTGTTTTTTTATTTGAGAGTATATATTGTTGTTTTTTGTCATGGATTTACATAATATTGCACCCCTTACTCCATTCAACTATTTTGGTTGGAAAAAACAAATGGAGATTCATTTGAAACACATGGTTGTACAGGGTAACCATGGGTACATAAATTGAACCTACAGGTGCTACTAAAAAGAGAAAGTGGTTTAATAGATGTGATGAAGCTTATGGTACTTTATGTCTATCTCTTTCATCTAACCTTCTTTTTCATATTGAGTCTTATACTACACCCAATGAGATCTGGACTACTTTAGAGTCTTTGTTTGGGAAGCAGGATACTATGAGAGGGTTTTAGTTAGAGAATGAGCTTATTAGCTTAAATCCTATGGATTTTGATAGCATCCAGGAGTTTTTCACCAAACTCAAGTCTCTTAGATTGCAGTTGTCACAGTGTGGTGTTCAAAAAGAAGACTCTTAGTTGATATTGTCCATCTTTCTAAGCTTGGACCAGATTATTCAGTTTTTGTATCTACCTTTTATGCCACTATGGATGCACTTGGTACGAGATTCATTATGCCATCTCTTGATGACTTTACTTCATCTCTCACTCGAGAGCAAGCTAAGTTAGCTAGCATGGGCACGGTGAAACCTTCTTCCTCATCACAGGCACTTATTGCATCCCAGGAGCCTAGAGATCAGAAGGCTTCTATAGGAAAAGGAAAGAAACATAAACAAAAGGATTCCAAACCTCATGAGTAGCAAAAGGAGTCCTCAGATTCATCCTCCTCTTCTAAGGGGAAATCATCCAAGAAGGAGAAGGGTCCATGTGCATATTTCAAGAGGGAAGGACATGCAGAACATAATTGCTACAAGAAGGACATTGATGAGCTGAAACATTTTGGCCAGTAATGACTTGCCCTTAATAATTGAACGTATGAAAAAGAGTTATTAAAAACTTTTGGCCAATAATAACCTGCCCTGATAATCTTATGTGCAGTTGTCTTCGTAGAATAATGGCCTCCACAGACCCATTCATGCATTTCTCTTAAGACATGCTTAGCTTGTGACTCATCTAGGCATAACAACAATATCCCATCCCTATTCTTCCAAAACAAATTGCCTTCCATGAACACATACTTAGATGCTTGCAGCTTTAAATTTTTTTTCTGACTATCACTTAATCCTTCTGGACACTTCATGTGTCTGAGGTAATGCATGATGTCTGCATACCAAGGAGTATGCTCAATACTTGCAATTGCATTCTCTTCCTCTTCTATATTATAGATTTGATTTTCTTTGATATTTGCTTCTACCATTAGCCTAGCCAAACCCTGACGTCTCACTAATTTAGTGATTTGTATTTCCATATCAAACTCTTGTATTTTATTAATCCACCTGTATCTCTTTCCTGTTACCTTTGACTGCGTCAAGATATCTTTAACAGATGCATGAGGGACATAAGCAATGACCTTAGCTCCAACAAGATACGGCCTAAAATCCTGTGTGGCTTTTACCAATGCAAATTCTTTTTTTTCCATTATATCATATTTCAATTCTGACCCTTGCAATGACTTGCTGAAAAAAGACACAGGTTGTTCATGACCTTCCTCATTTTTTTGTAACATAATAGCAGCTATAGTATGCAATGAAGCAAATGAAAATATTTGAAAGGGTTTTGAAAAATCTGGAGACTTAAGGACAGGGGCTTCCTTGATGGCCTTTTTGATTGATATAAAAGCTTCTAATGCTTCAGCAGTCCAATCTATTTTTTCTCCTTTCCTTAACATTTTTGATATGGGCTTAATGATTTCAGCAAAATTAGAAACAAATCTCCTAACAAAGTTGATTTGTCCAAAAAATGACTAGATGGCCTTGACAGTTTTAGGGATAGGAACTTTATCTATTTCCTCAGCCCTCTCAGGATCTATTCTAATTCCATCCTTTGACACAATATGTCCTAAAAAATTTCCCTTTGTGACTGCAAAATGGCATTTTTTAGGGTTCAGGCTAATACCATATTCTAAAGCTTTAATAAATATTTTTTCCAGATGTTCTACATGATCTTCAGCCCTTTTTGAATAAGCAGTAAGGTCATCTTGATATACCACCATTATAGCATTAATCAAGTCTGCAAATGCTACATCCATGGCACTTTGGAAGGTTGATCCTGCGTTTGTGAGACCAAACAACATTCTCACATAAACATATGCCCCCCATGGGGTTGTAAAATTTGTCTTATACTGTTCAAATTATTTAACTTTGACCTGGTTATAACCTAAAAACCCATCCATCATAGATAACAGCTCGCACCCTATCACCTTATGTAGTATAGCCTCCATATTAGGTAAAGGGTAATTATCCTTGAGGGATGCCACATTTAGATTTTTGAAATCCACACATAATCTGATATCTCTATTTTTCTTCCTCATAGGAACCAGTTTTGAGACCCATGTTGAGTGCCTGATTGGTTTGATGATACCCCCATCTCTGAGCTTTGCCAATTCTTCCTGCATTTTTGGTTCCAATGTTGGGTTAATGGGTCTTTGTTTCTATCTAAATGTCTCTACATCTGGTTTCAACGGGATTTCATGTTGAAACAAATCCTCCCTATATGCTTTAAGGTCTTCATAGGACCATGCAAACACATGTTTATATTTTCTCAGTAATGCTATCAACATTCTTTGAATTGTCGGGCTTATTTTCTTCCCTATGTATACCTTTCTTTGTGCCATCTTGGTCCCCAAGTTGATCTCTTCAATATCCGCCCTCTTGACTAGTGTCTGCTTCATGAGGGACCGATCACTTCCATCATATACCCTCTCTAATGTCACTAGCCATTTGGGAAGCTTATTAGTTTTAAGTTGTAAGACCTCCTTCCCATCTACCTCTTCTACAAAGGCATTGAAATCAATTTCTTGAGCTTCATATTGATCTATACAGTGAAGAAATTTCAAGAGGTCAGTATCATCATTAAAAACCTGCCAACTGTATATATTATCAGGCACAATAGGTCTTGTTTTGAACTCAATCTGTGACACTCCAGCCAATGTAATGTCATCCCTTCTTAGAGCTACATTTGCTAAAAAGTCTGCCATTATGTTTTTCGACCGATCTATCCATTCAATGGAGAAAGCATCAAGCAACTCGATTGTGTCCCATACAACATTCCTATATTGCTTCAGTCTCTTATGTTTTTCTGCATATTTTGATTTAACTTGTGAAACAACTAGCTCAGAATCCCCTAGAAATAGCTAGCAACTTGATTTTATGTTTTATAGCTATATTCAAACCTGTTAATAAAGCTTCATACTCTGCCATGTTGTTTGTACATTCAAATACCAGCAAAAATAAATATTTAAATGTAGCTCCTTCAGGTGAAACAAATACTATTCTTGCTCCATTACCTTCTTGGCTACATGCTCCATCAAAGTACATTTTCCACACACCATTGCAATTTTGTGCAACATGCTTTTCAATTGGATCAGCATTTACTAATTCTGGCTGGGCTGGTTCTATCTTAAAATTTCCAAGGTCCACATCACAAAAACAATTGACTTGATCTTGAGGTACACAATCAACAACTTGGTTCATCCTTGGCTCCCTGTACAACTTAACTTCCTGACCATTCACTAGAATTGTTGTGTAAGACAAATCAAATTGGACATTTCCCCCAACCATTGTTGTCCACTGTCTTGATAGAAGCATCCTGAACTGAGGAGGGGTATCAATTACTGTTATATCTATATTATAGGTCACCTGAGGATAAGCAACTAGTTTGACTTCAACATCTTTCATAATACCCACCACAGGAACAGGCCTTCTATCCATTGCATAGCACTTCCCTCCATTAGTATCCACCCACATGCCAAGTTGTTTCATAACTCCAACTGGCATATTATTGATAGCAGCGCTAGAGTCTATCATGCAATTCCTTAACAGTTTGTTATTTATAAGTAAATTAGTGAAAAAAGGATCAATTTGTGGGGGATTTATTAATACATCATTTAGGAAGACTTTTGGGACACTTACTTTCTCTTGCTTATTAATTATTTTAGTGGCCATCTTATTTTCAGAATTTATATGTTTTTCATTTCCACTTGTTATCAACTGAACAACACTGTCCCTATATTCCTTAATTTTCATCATCTCAAGAAGTGGAACCGACATTTTTTCCTGAGATAAAGCCTGAGTGAAGTCAAAAGAGGAATGCTCCGCTTTAATCATTTTCTTATGCTCTAATGTTTCTCCTTTGTTCTCTTCCTTTTCCCTTTTACTTAATTGATCAGTCGTTTGCTTTTCTTTGTATAATTCTTTAACTTCCTCTTTTTGAACAAGCTTTTGTTCATTTTTATCATGTTGTTTATTTTTTGTTTTCTTCAAAATTCCTTGTGTCACCTTCTGATCTTTTATAAATATTCCCCTAGGAACACCTTCTTTTTCATTCACTATCCTATTTCTTAACCAGTACTTTCTCTTTGCTTCTTCAACTACAGCAATGGTTAACCTCTTTATTTCTTCTTCCGTGAGTTTCCTCATATTGCATTGAGTAGGCACCTCAACAGAGTGTGGTTCTGTATAATCTTCTTAAAAATCAGAAAAAACCTATTGTTCAGCCATGTGGACATTGCACCTTTGATTTGAAACATCGTACTCATAACCTTCATCTTCTGAAGATGAGTATTTCTCCTCAACACGGTGAAAAGTACTTGAAGTCAAATACACTGTGTGATCCTCTCCACTATTACCCACTAACATTCCTTCTTCTTGCATTCTTTGGGCTACAACACAATGATCTAGGGAATGTGGCCCATCACATCTTTCACACCAACAACTGTTATTGACCATATACGCTCCCTTCTTCCTTAATGGATCATGAGTTTCTTTGTTTCTAGGCCTATCTATTACAGGTTTTCCATCCTTCCAATTTGTACCATAGGGCATGTCATGTAACCTAGGCCTCTCATTTTTGTATGTGTTCTCTTGTCTATATTGATAATTATTGACTTGTTGAGGAACCCTAGGGTTGTCTCTCTTACTGACTATCCCAACAGCTTTATTATTGTTTTCAATAGTTAATGCTATCTTTTGGGCTTCAGCTAAATTTCTTGGGGACCTATTTCTTATTTCATACCCTATTTTTGGATCGAACGCATTCAAATAAATACTCAATGCTACAGAGTCTGGCAACTTTGATCTAGGAAGTATCTTATTCTGCAATTTGTTGAATCTCCAATTAAAATCATAAATTGAGTCATTCTATTTTTTCTGAATCCGCACTAATTCATGAAGAGCAGCATCTAGTGCACTTAGATTCCCATATTGCTCGAGAAATCGATCTTGAAATTCTTGGACAGAATCAATAGAGGTTGTTGGTAGGCTATTGAACCAATCCCTAGCTTCTTCAGTGAGCAACATCATGAATAGCCTCATATGTAAATCCTCATAAGGAATATCCAAATATTGGATGAAAGAATTGAAACTCCTTAAATGATCTTCAACAGTAATTGCACTACTCCCTGTAAACTTAGGAACAAGATTCCTCCAACTTCCATCCATAGGGTAAGGGTATAATTGAAACCCTGTCAAGTCGAATTGTCTGATCATTTTTGTGTATTGATGAGGGGGAGGGTTAGGTGTGTGCTGATACTGGTACATTGGATTGTTATATTGTGTATGAAGATGTGGCACGTAATGTTGACCATGAGGTGGTTGTGTATTTTTATATTGTGAGGAAATATGTAGTGGATGGTTTGACTGTTTGTATTGATTTCCCATCTAATTCTGAGGAGCCTTTGATGGATCAGAAGGCCCTGCATTATTATTTCCCTGCCTATGAGGCAATATATACTTTGAAAAACCAGTTGTCTGAGCAGTAATTTGGGCTTTCTGCAATTTGAAGTCTTGGATTGCTTTTATCATTTGGATCTTTTCCTGTTCAGCTTTTTCTCTTTCTAATTCTTGTTTATGAAACTCGAACTGTACTTCTACTTCACGAGTTGAGAACTCATAATTTTCTTGAGGAATTACATGATTTATGAACTCATTTTCGTTACCCTCCATTCTCTAATCATTTTCCTGTTGATATCTGATTCCTTCAGCTTCGAGTTTAGCATCGAACTGTGCCTATTTCTAAGGATTTCTTTGTTCTTCAGGGGTACAAGGTTCTGCACTTGAATTATCTCTCCATGTATCATAACGATCATATGTCTCACAATGTGGTCTTGATGCTTTATGTTTGTTCGTTATGCACATGTCCTCATTTATCTTCTTACATTTATCAACCTTATCATCCTTGTGTGTCCACTTACTGTTGCCAGTAGGACCTCCAGAAGGACCTCCCTTATATTGGGATCTTCTACCATTCATTTTTAATAGATGCAATGTTGATGCAATATTCTTATCAGAGTCGCCACTCACTTTCTTAAAAGTGAGAAAGTGTTTGCTATTTCTTATTCCCAGTGGAGTCTAAATAGGATTTTTGACTCTATGACTAAAGCCTTGACTCTGAGTTGACCTCCCCAGTAGAGTCACCAATTTGTTAGCTCTCAAAAACATAGGTAAAATACCTCAAGAGGTTGCCAATCTCTTGATACATTCCAGGGTAACAGACAAGGTCAAAATGGTTTAAACCTTCTTCTCTTCAGGTGCTGCTAGACCTAGGTGGGTATACCTATATGAATGAGGTAGACTTGACTAATGCTTATTTCTTTTAAAGTATTTTACCCACAATGGAAAATGGGAGTGGATAAAATCTGATTTGGTATAAATTGTATAGCAATATCAAAGCTAAAACCTAATATGTTCAGTTTAACAGATATGAATAATGAGAAACTAAAATAATGAAAATGTGGAGACTAGTGCCTTATTGGGTATGCAGAGTCAAAAAGAAATCTAAAATGAGTAACTTCTTTCTAGCAAGTACTCTAATTGTTCGGCATATATTTGAGTTTATAACTTGTATAAACATGCAAGAATATGACTACCAAGTTCTTCTTAATGATCCAAATGAGATTCCCTAATTACTATGATCAACTAAAAGGATTTAATCTTTTCTTGAAAGAACCAATTAGTCAACCATACAGATACATCAAGTGTGCACCGATAAACTGAATATAAACTTGTTATATCAATTTAAATAACCAGAAAAAATCAACCTTGGAGACAACTTCAGTAATACTTTCAATTAACGCAACAAACAACTGATACCAGAAATATGCCACCACATCAAATGATTTTCATTGATATCTCCATAGTTTTAAACATGCATCATAGTCTCATATTTGTAAAACATTTTAATCTACCGTATCTTTCTTCTATTCTATATATCCTGTTTCGCTACCAAAACGGATATTTATACATCAACTACTTGAAAGGATGCATCCTTTCAGAAATGTCATATGTCAAAACAACAATAGATTAAAAGTTAATTAAGCTCTATTAAGCCATAAATGAATCTTCGATAAGTGGTCCAAGTAATCCCGGTGCTTATGCATATCTGTATCTCCCAATGCATTCTGGATCGTGATCTCCATTCCTACCATCTTCTCATTTTGTCTGCACGCCTCATCTAGTGTTGTATCTTCCACGGTAGCTATCTTCAGAATTTCCTGCAGTATCGATTCACTTTCACTTTTCCACTTAGTCATTTCTTTTAATCCTCCTTTATCATCAAAGAATGCAGTCAATCCTTTTCTGGTAGCATTTATCAGTCCTTGCGCATCCCCTTGCAATTCTTTAAAGAAGTCTCGGTGTTTATTCACAAGATGATTTGCAGCCTCAATTGCTACATTATCAAAAACACCCCTCTGGTTTATTTCTTGAAACTTCTCCAAAATCCTACCATCCATTCTTTTGTGTTCTTGCAATGCAGCAAAGTTATGTGAGTGTGTTGCCCAGAGCTTATTTAACCAGGTTGCTAGACTGGCTTGTCTTTTCTTAATCATTGCTACAAGTGTATTATATTTCCCTTGAGAGTAGGCACTTGAACCTTCCTAGTGATCTTTTGCTTGTGAACTTTCACCATGAGTGAGTAGCTTGGTTGATTTCATTGTGACACCTAACAAATATTTCAAGTGGTCATTTTCTCTCAACATCCTCTCGTTATTCATTTTGTACATTTCCCTCTCCTTGATTAACATCTGAATTTGAGCTTTGTTTAATTTTGCTACATTGATTCCAATTTCTGCAGTTGCCACAGGATCAGCCTCTCCAATCTTTAAATTCATAACATTCCCAAATGCTTTCTCAGTATCAATGACAACTGATTTCCTGTGAGGTGGATATAAAGCCCAAATCATCAATGATCCTTCATCTGGATTGTATTTCGACCCTGCATATACTTTTGTCACCTTTTCTGGGCTGAGCTTGTGTGTAGCATTACTATCTTTCAAGAAACTATCAAAAACTAGTGCAGAATTGAGATCCAACCTTGGAAAAATCATAACACCGAAACTTTCCAACATTTTCCTTCCCTTTTCAGGGGTCATACTTGCCATCTCTCTGTCCACACACACCTTTAGGTCATTCAGTAATTGTTCTTCATTACCTAGTGTGATATTGTCAACCTTTTCTCTTATTTATTTTCCCTTTTGTTTGTACAGGAATGCCTTAAACTCTGGAGAGTTTACAAATTCATCATTTGCTACAAATTATTTGTACTCCACATGCCTTGCATCCGCATCTACATTTTCCTCAGCACTCAATTCCCTGGCAGGGCAAGTGTAAAGTTGAGTTCTCAATCTTGACATCTTATTTGGTTGGTCTTGTGGCACATTATCCTCATATGCCTCCTCCCCAGAAGATAATAGCTATGTATCATGCAACCCTTGATTATATTTCTCGATCACTATTTATGCTTCTTCAGCTTCCAGGTTCTGGATCATATCATCAAATTGATAGGGCACATGTTGATACCCTCCAAAGTTTACCCTCATTTTAGAAGAATTGATGTACCCTTCTGGGTCAAAATTATTTCTAGGTGGTCCTCTTTTCATATTGTATTGCAGTAACTTATCAAGGATCAAATTGTACCCTTCCTTGGCTAATATAGTAAAATCACCGAAGCATAATGTACTGGGCATAAAAGCCTGCTTTCCAAAGGAGCTCAAATTCATAACACTAGAAAAGTCCATCTGTCTAACAATTTCCAAGTATGCAATCATGTCCGAGACTGTTTTAGGAAAAATGAATGGGGCATCTTCAAATCCATAAACCCTAATCATGGTAGCATCCTCCAAGCAATACCAATCCCCCCAGTTATGACTAATTGGACCATTGAAGTCCTTAGGCCTGAGAAACCTCTTTATCTCTTCAGATAAAGAATAATCACATGGATGATTATACAATTTGTACAATTTTTTCACAAAAAAATCCTCAAAGTGTACAAAACTAGAGTTAGCAAATATACTGTCCCAGACAGTCGTCCATAATTGAATAGGTAATGTCATGCCTTCCTTGTCAAATTGGGAAATTCTCATCTCCTGAGTCCATAGCCCTAACTCTTGTCCAAAATACAACACCATGTGCATCAACAATGAGTAATGCCTAAGATGTAAGATAGAGGCTCCTCCCTTTATTGCCATCAACCCATAATCAAGCCCCTTAAAAATGTATGAGGCATAATCAAATGGTCTAGAATTGTGATACTGGATATCTGCTGAAATTATCATAGGCACAATTGACATATATTCAGTGACTTCCATTCCCAATACTTGGCCTACCAAGAAATAAGTATACTTCATATAGGGTTTTAAAAGGTCAACATGAAAAGGAGGTCCATCGCTATCTTGTAGAGGAACTAGTTTGCCACCTTGTCTAATTATGTGGAGTGGCAACCTCCAACCCTTATAAATTGTGTCCATCCTCCTGAACTCCCTTTCTAATTCTTCACATATGATTTTCTCATTGCAAACCCCTTCCAAATTGAAAACGTCACCTATTGCATCTTTTGATATGTGTATTAGTGGTTTCCCAGATGGGTCACATATAGATTTGAGTTTTGAATTATCATGGACAGCCAACAATTTTACCAATTCTGCATTCACAAATACATTAGGGCACGGTAGTTTTCCTAGATTAAGCTTCCATGGATTGCATACTAGTTTGAAATGATTTCTCTGATGGTAATGAAAGCTAAACAATTCATAACCTCTTATTGAAGTCCAAATATCTCCTATCAGTTTACACTTGTCATCTAATTTATCTATTTCTGCCCTAAGTTGTGCAGATCATTTAGCTTTAGGTCCAGAGCCAGGTAATTGGTCAATGAGATCTTGATTTAGCTTATGTTCAGTGCCCTCATGCTCTATTTCAGTTTTTTGTTTCTTCCCTCTAGGCTGATTGCTTTCACCATATTTTCTACCTTTTGATTTTCCTGAGCTAGAGGATTGCATTCCTCAAAAGTTACAGAAGTCAAAAATTATAGGAACTAAGGCACAAGAACTTACTGTATTTTGGTCGAAACCTTTGGACTGAAAGAATGCCCTGGTTCTTTGTTCGCCCCTCTACTTCCTTTGCTATTAATTCCACACTAATGTTTCCAATTGAATTTTCCTTATTGTGCTATGTCGCGCCATTAATGTTTTAGCTGAAACACGAGTGTAGCAGGTCTTTTTTTCGAAACTCTCACTGTCACATTATATAATATTGTCGATGATACATTTTCAAATCTTGGGTGACCTCTCTATTATGGATTTTACCAACATTCATTTAAAACATCCGCCAAGACATCTTGTAGTTTCCCCGACACTTCAAGTCTCTTCGACTACCACAAACTATATATCGCTTTGGTGTCCCACAGTCTCATCAATATTTTGAGTCTCATCGACAGTTATCCTTTCGGTTTTATGTATATCGCTATTGTAGACATCCAAATTTGGACACTTAATTTATCCAAATTTATCACTTTTCATCTAAACATCCTCTTATCCGAGTTAATTAAGTAATATTACTATTATTTAATTAATATCTTTAATTCTGCCAAATCCCTAAGGTATTTATTAATTAAATACCTTACCCTCTTTAATCCCCTTTTCATCAAATGAATTAAATAAATATTACATTTATTTAATTCCTCACATGTCATTTTCATCTAATCCTAATCCATATCCTAATTTCTTCATTAGGGATGTGCACATGCCTAATCCTTGATTAGGATGTGTCACATCCTCCAACTTTTGCAAGTTGGCTTCTAATCCTCATTTATCTTCTAATTACTGATTAATTAATCTTAATCAAAACTTTGGTCAACTCTCCCCATCCCCCAAGGAATTTTTAATTCCTTTTTTATTCCTCCAAGAATCCCCTTTTCCCATGCATCTTCTAGAACCTTTGACTTGTCACATCAAGTCACATGTGACAAACTCCCACCTTTTGGGAACATTGTCTTATCCACCAGATTCTTCCAATCATTGTGAATTTTAATTCACTTTTATTCACCCAAGATTCTTCCCATCTCCCAATGTACTTGCAAGGTACTTGTACTTCCTCCACCTCATGTACCTTTTTGACACCTCACTTACACCTCATCTTCTCTTGGCCACTTCACCATCCACATGTCAAGATGTGAGGACTTGTGGATTCTCAACCCACCATAGCCCTTCATCTTGACCTTGTTGGATCAATCTTGACTGTTGAATTCTCTAGAGAATTCAAATTCTCCTATAAATACCCCCTCCTCAAGGGCATTTTCAACACTTAGCCATTTTATAACTACATGTTGCCAATTTGCATTCTCACTCATTCACTATCATCTAGCCATTCATTCTAATCACTTTGCACATTCAATCTTGCATTTAGTCATTCAAGAAATCATCTAAGGAGCACAAAAAATCATCCCAAGCAAGGGCCAATCAAGGAGACATCAACAGCAAGGAAGGTGAAATCGTTTGTCTTGTTTTGTCCATTTTCCTTCTTGTTTTATCACTCTTTTGGCTAATCTTGAAGTGTCCTTAGTCTTTTATCACTCGCATTTTTAAGGTATTTTGCACATTAGAGTAGGGTAAAATTCTTAGGATCACATTTTTGGCACACCCGGTGGGACCCACAAATGGGTTCTTGCATTTAGCATTCATCTTTGCTAAGTATTGTGCAGAAAAAGGTCGCAGAAAGGCGGAAGCGCCCTCCTTTTTACCGCAGAAAGGCGGAAGCACCCTCTGCTTTACCGCAGAAAGGTGGAAGTGCCCTCTGCTTTACCGCAAAAAGGCGGAAGCGCCCTCTGCCTTACTGCAGAAAGGCGGAAGCGCCCTCTTGTCTGCTACAGAAAGGCGGCAGCACCCTATATCTGAAAGTTTCATTTTCTTCTAACAAGTTTGCTGCAGTTAGGGATATATTTAGAAGGTTTTTTTAACACTTTTCTTGTAGTGGGAGGGGCACAACTTTCCTTTTTTTCTTAAAAATCTGATAAAGTTTGTTGCAGAAAGGCGGAAGCGCCCTCTTCTTTTCTGTAGAAAGGCGGAAGCACCCTCTAACCTCTTGTTGCAGAAAGGCGGAAGCGCCCTCTAACCTCTTGTTGCAGAAAGGCGGAAGCGCCCTCTAACCTCTTGTTGCAGAAAGGCGGAAGCGCCCTCTAACTTCTTGTTGCAGAAAGGCGGAAGCGCCCTCTGCTTTACTGCAGAAAGGCGGAAGTGCCCCCATTTTCACTGCAGAAAGGTGGAAGCGCCCCTGTTTTGCTGCAGAAAGGCGGAAGCGCCCCAAAACAGCACAGTTTGGAAGGTAAAATAGTCATTATATCTTCGTTTTTGCTCTCGTTTTTTGTTATTTTCAAGTAGTAACCCTCTAACATTGTTTTGGCAAGGATATTGGTGTTTTTTTGCTAACATTTTGCAGCATATTATGGCGTAATTGACCAAGGACGAAGAAGAAGACAACTAACATTTGCTTGCAGGACCATCTATTTGATCAGATTTTCAAAAAATTATCTTTGTTGTTTTGGAACATAGTCTAATTAGGGGGAATAAACTTCATTGCTTGTTGTGATTTTTTATTCTTGTGTTACCCAAGGGGGCATTAATTTGTTTTCACTTTCCCCTTGCACTTCGTGTGAGCCTAGGGAGTAGTTGGAAGTGATTAATGTCTTCTTTTTAGTGGGACCTGCTTGGGGATTTCATCACCCCAAGGGACAATTCCAACCACGCGTACCGGCGGGGTATATAAAGGGGGGAGAACGAAAGTTGTACCCTAATCCAGTCACGTCATAATTGGCGGAGCGTCGAAGCTAGGGTGATACCTAGATAGACGTGCAGAGTTGGTCTGAGCCTTTCAGTATCTCGCTGGGGTTCCCAACTCACGCTTGTGATGGGTTGGTGTTCACGGTTGTGCCTCACGTACCGAGAGTATATCGAGGACTCCCTAGAAGCCTTGTGCATCCTAGATTAAGACCTTGCCTAGCCATACCCTTAATATTAATTATAGGATTGTGCTTGCTTGAAGTGTTTCTCATGAAAAATCTGTGAAATCTTTGATACTTTGGCCTTACTTTATCATTTTGCATCCTTTCCATAGCCTTTACCATCAAAACCAAGCTCTGTCTTACTGCAGAAAGGTGGAAGCGCCCCTAATTCTACTGCAGAAAGGCGGAAGCGCCCCTGATTCTGCTGCAGAAAGGCGGAAGCGCCCCTGATTCTGTTGCAGAAAGGTGGAAGCGCCCCTGATTTGCTGTAGAAAACTGTCAACGCCCTCGATTTTTGCTGCAGAGGGGCGGATTTTCCCTCCTAAGCACCCGAAATTGCCCCATTTGGGTCCGTGTAGTCTCTAAACCATCATTTAATCATTCCCAACCATTATTTCATCATACTAGGCCTTCATTTTGTCACTCTAAGCCTCCCAAAACCTCCATTGGGTCTGTTTAAACCCCCATCTTATCATTCCAAATCTTTGTTAACTATTTTAAATCCCCACTCACTCTCCACAATCATCTTCAATCCACCCGTTCATTCTAATTTCCTCGTATTCCATTCAAAAGTCCATACCATCAACTAGCAAACATCATAATTTTACCGTTTACATCACCAAACACCACTCATAACCAAACCGCCTTAAACTTGTATTACAAAGTGGTTACCCAAATTGACCATAACACTTGAATTTGATCAATTCGCTTCCATCTTGAGGTGAATTCGGTGTCGTAAGTTATCATCCTCGGCCCAATCAATCCATTCTTATCTTAAGGTGGATTTGGTGCCATAATCATCCTCTTAATCAATCAAAGCTCTAGGTCACTAAGGGTAACTTCCTTTGATCAAGCTTAAGGTCTCTCTCACATCTTTCGTCATCCAATCATACCCATCCAATCATCCAAATCTATCAAAACCAATCATTCGATCAAATTGTCCAATCAATCAAATCACATCCGTTCAACCAATGCTATCCTACTGATCTTAATAATCCAATCTAATTCAATCAAAATCCAATCTTTCCAAATCCAAATCCGATCCCATCAAAATAAAAATCAATCCCAGCGCATCATCCAATCATCCTAATCTGAGCTTTTGTCCAATCCTGATATGTGCTTGACCAAAATCCTGATTTGAGCTTTAATCCGTTCCCATCCAAAATCTTTTATCCATCCTCTTTATCTTGTTATCATCATGAATCCTAATCCTCCATCAATAGTAGTCAAGGGAAACCCTAATTACGTTGATAACGATAACGAAAGTCTTGTCGATCAAGAAGAATATGACATAGATCCCCTTGATGCTATCGTCACTAGTAAGCTTTCTCCACCCACTTTCCACAATCCAATCACCCCTTCCAGTTATCCCATCATGTCTTCATCCATGACTAATCATACTCCTTATGCCACCTTTGACAATGGATATCCAGTATCTTCTTCATCCCCATATTTGTCATGTCCTTCATCTACATCATCCTCTTATACAACATCTACATCCTCTTATACTCATCTTCCATCACAATATTCCTATTACAATTCCCCATCCATGTCCCCTATCATAATCCTCTTTCCCAATCCTCCCATACTAATCCTACACCCACACCCTTTTACCTTAATCCTACATCCACATATCCTCATCCTAATCCACCATCCCAATACCCTTATTATAATCCATCCCCCACATCCTCTTGTCCCACTACACCACCTATATCCTCTTGTCCTAGTCCACAATCCATGTCCCCCTATCTTGATTCACCACTCCAATATCCTTACCTTAACCCTCCATCCAATCCTAGTCCTCCATCTACTCCTAGTCCTCCATCCAATCCCATTCATCCATCTACTCCTAGTCCTCCATCCAATCCTAATCCCCCATCTACTCATGGTCCTACATTCAATCCCATTCCTCCATCTAACCCTAGTCAACCAATCCATAATCCCTCATCCATTTCTACCACCCTAGCCAAGCCAACCATATGCAAGTCTCTCATTTCAGAAGTTCTCCAAGGACTCATTACAAAGAAGCCATCCCCAACTCCACATCTTGAAGTCATGGAACCATGCCATCTAGATCCATCATCCACGGTCACTAGTGATGAGATCCTTCTTCATACCACACCTATTATTGATGTTACCACCCCTAATACTACTCAAACCATTGAAACCATTGAACCCACTAAATCCATTAAACCCCCACCTCCTACTCCAAGAACCACCAAATCCATTGAAGACACCCAATTCCAATCTACTCCCTCTACTCCTAGATCCACCCAAATCCAATCCACTCCTCCCACCCCTAGTAGCACCAAAACCCATTCCAATGAACCTCATGAATCTTTCATCCCTCCATCTTCCCCACTTGACTCCCAACAAGACTCCGTTACCATGCCTCCCGCACACGATGAGTCACGCCAAGAGTCTAATCCAAAGCATGCCAACATATCCCCTTCTCTAGATCAAGATCCTACCATCCCATCTAGTCCACCTCAAGATCACAGTCCCCCATCCATTCCATCCCATGATCCCCTTGTCATTCAAGCTTCCACTGCTCCATCTCCATCTCCATCACATGAGCCTACTACCACAAATCCATATCCTATCATGGCCCCTACTCCCTCTCCTGATGTTGCTACCCCATCATCTCCTTCTCATGATCCCCCATCATCACCTAAAAATGCTATCCCCACACCGCTTGCATATCCCCTTGGTCCTCTCACATTCTTCCATGGTGGTCTCCTCGCAAGAAAAACAAAGCATATACACCAACCCTCCTCTTCCACCTAATAATGAACTCGCATCATTCTTCCAGAATAACAAAAATCCTGTCCTAGATCGAATGCTCAAGAGAATGAACTATCAAGGAAAAGGTTTAGGCCTTCATGAGCAAGGTATTATAGAGCCCATCCAAACTAAAGAACATTTGTATCTGCAAGGTCTTGGATGTACTACTCATGACTCGCAATCTAAAAATGTTGGTACAACCTCTAGATGTCATCAACAAGCCTTTTCCAAAAGAAATATCGGCTCTTCCCATCGCCCCACCAGATCATATGTGGCCATCCCTCCTCCTCTATCGTATCACCTCAAAACAACTGTCCATCTTCCTCCTTCATCTGCTCCATCCATTTTGGGTCCTTACATCCCTCCATCTACCATGCCCATGTTTCCTCCAAGTCCTACAGCTATTCTGGGCTCCTATATCCCAAGATCACCTCCTCCATCTCATCCTATCCATCCCTTCATCCATTCATCACCTATCCATCTCATCCATCATAAACATCCCTCTCGCATATCCCATAGTCAGGATCAACAAAGGCATATACCTAAACATCCTCCATCTACACATAATCCCCATACT
Source organism: Sequoia sempervirens (assembly GCA_007258455.2). Classification (NCBI taxonomy): domain Eukaryota; kingdom Viridiplantae; phylum Streptophyta; class Pinopsida; order Cupressales; family Cupressaceae; genus Sequoia; species Sequoia sempervirens. Next base: position 155,574,390 of record VDFB02000002.1, on the reverse strand, counting down.
CCTACCTCCATCACTCCACATCATCCATCTCCTCACACCCATCCCGTTGCTACTAAAAGCACTTTGGTTGTTAAAGAAAAAATGCATAAATCTAAGCATCCACATGAATCTATGGCTCCCCATGTCCCCTCCAAAAGACATGGTGAAGAAAAGAAAAATATACATCAAATCCATAGGCCACAAAGGCCCACCAAAGCAAAGATCAAAACCATGTGGATCCCAAAGAAAAAAGATGCAATGCCATCACATGAAAAATCAGTAAGAACATCCAAAGTCGCTAATCCAAAAGCTCATCATACACCCCTTTCATCTCCTAAGTCTGTTTTGGGTCCTTATGTCCCGAAATTCACCATTCCATCTCCTCCATTATCCCCACATTCTCCATCCCTTAATCCTATTATCTTTCCACATCCACCACCACATGTGCCAATGTTGGTCCTGAACACATCTCCCCATCACATATCCACCCCATCATTCTATCCATACCCTTTCCAGCATCCCATCCATTATCCCATGTATCAACCCCATCAAATCCCTCTAATTCACCCTCATGCATAATCCATTTAGCCTAATAAGGTTGTACCAACATCCAACAGTCACTTCAAACATGGGCTCATAACACCTTGATCCTTATCACATGTCTTCTAAATCTGCTTATCCACTTCCTTATCCTTACCCATCTCCTTCTGCATGACATCCAAAAAGTCAAAAAATCCACAAAATAAATTTTTTTTAAAAAAAGAGAGAAATAATTCGTCCAATGGTGAAAACTTGGCAAACAAGCGCCTTGGATAAGTACCATGATGAAAACCTAGCAAATAGGCATCATGCGTAAATCCCCATCTGCACTTGGGGGCAACTTCCTGATATGCATTCCCTCCATCCGCTATACTTCCAGCTATGCACCCGTCTTCTTATTATCCGTCCTCTTCATAAATCCCCCCATCCCACCTATCTTCCGCATCCTACCATCATATCCCGTTTATCTCCCATTCCCTCCATCCTTCTTGTAATCTTGATCAAAATAGGGGCACCTATCTATGCATGCTTTGGACACCTATTGGTATACATTCCTTTCATCCATGCTCTATCATATTCCTTAGCCACCCATCATATCCCCATCTAGTTATCTCCTTTATCTTCCCATCCACTTGTCTTTTATCCCTCATGCCTCCTCATTTTTGGCATATCTAGAGTGGGGGCATTTGCTTCCTTTGTGACATAGTCCTTGGAGACATCCATCTATCCTAGCGTCCCTTTCATCTCCCAATCCTTATGTCCCTATCCATCTATCCTAGCATCCCTTCCATCTCCCCATCCTTATCTTCGTATCCATCTATCCTAGCATCCCTTTCATCTCCCAATCCTTATGTCCCTATCCATCTATCCTAGCATCCCTTCCATCTCCCCATCCTTATCTTTGTATCCATCTATCCTAGCATCCCTTTCATCTCCCAATCCTTATATTCCCATCCATCTATCCTAGCATCCCTTTCATCTCCCAATCCTTATATTCCCATCCATCCAAACAATCCCTCCCATCCACCATCCCTATATCTCTATCTATTCTTTCATCTTTATCCTCATACCATCTCTCAATCCCTTGTCATTGGTATCTGGCTATAGGCCTCCCCCCCATGCAACCCAATGCCATTTATCTCATCGTCATCACCCCTGCTTCTCTTGCACATCTTTCCAACCTCCTATCACTTTTCATCACTCATCTATCTATCATATCATCCTCCCAAGTCATTTTAATGCTTTGGATAACTATCCCATCCCTGAGCTTTATCTGATCATCATCATCCTATCCAATCCAACAGGTCTATCCTATCTTGTCGTATCGGTCCCACCTTTTTATCCACTTATCCTATCATCATCCATCATCCTTTATCCATTGTTTGCCTTTGGTCTTGTCAAACTACGTTGCCCCTGCGCTTTCACGTAGGCAAGGTCGATCATTTGATCCGCCCCCGGGGTTCCATCATCGATCTTCATTGTCCACTTTTCTCTTCTATCGTCTACCATCAGTCTTTCTCCTTTTGTCCATCCTACCTTTACCATCCATCAAGGTCTCCATCTTGGTCAGTCGTCCACCTTTCACCGAACTACGAGGGCTCTGCGCTTTCACGTAGGCAAGGCTAATCTTTGATTGGCCCCCGAGCCCCTAGGTCTTTAGGGTGTGTCAATCCCATGTTTCATCTTCCTTGTGTCATGCCATCAAGCTATGCGCTTATCTAGCCAGTTCTTCACAAACGAGATCCACTTATATCAGGAGATCCAATCGATTTTGCGCATCCCGTGTCATAACGATCTTTTAGTTTCGTATCCATCATCTTTGGTCTCAACAGGATGCATCCTTCCTAACAGACCTCATCAATCCCATCTATCCCCTTGATCCTATGGCAAAGGACATTTGACATTGATTGCGATCTTTTGATGCTTTTGGATTTTGTTTATCTTTTGAGCTCCCTATCATCACTTGTCAAGGCCGCCATAATCCATCATATTATGGAGTGTTTTGATTGGTCAACATAGGGGCATATCTTGATCTTTTGTTTGATTGTGTCTTCTTGGTTGTCCCATGTAGTACCCACCAAGATCCCCGAGGTCTTGTGTTATGCTAGGGCATCCTTTTGTGCTTGTGGTTATCTCAATACCTGGCCCGACCAAGGTCATCACGACTTTGGAGTGTTGGAATAGCCTTCTTATCTGTTGTGTTTGTTTCATGCATTAGACACTAATCTGCCTTGGTTCCACATACCCTGGCACTTGATGTCTTATGCTATAGCAAAAATCAGTGCTCCAAAGATGGAAAATTGCATTTCAAATTGCATTTCATTTTCCATTTCATCATCTTGCATGTATCCCCCATCCCTTCATCCTTCTTCACAATCCCCCCATCCCTCCATCTTTTTTCCTATCTCTTCACCATTTCTCTTCCCCCTTGTATTCCTCTGTCTCTCCGGCGGGCGGTGGATCCTTCGAATGGCCCGAACGGCCCCGCTGCAGCAGGCAGGGCCGGGCGGGGAACTACCGCCCGGCGCAGCGGCCCCGTTGCGGAGCTTACCGAACCCGTAGGGCGGCACCGCCCTGCCGCAGCGGGGCAGAACCGCCCCCAGTCGAGGCAGCATCGCCCTCGACCGGGGCGACTACGCCCTGGAGCGGGGCGGCTACGCCCCTACCCCGCCAACCTTTGACAAAATTCACATTTTTATTGTCTTTTTCCAAAAACCAATTCCGACCCATTTTCTTATTTTTCCTAACGAACAAAACCCATGTGTTGAAATTTTCAAAATTGATTTTTGATTTTTACACCGACACTTCCGGAGGCCATAACTTTTGACTCGAGTGTCCGTTTGAGCTGAAATTTGATGGGTGGTTGCGTTATGAGATAACAAGTGGATTTCCAACCGGTTTCTATGAAAGCCGTTGGAACCCGTTTTGACACATTTTCGGGGCCTCAAACTTTCATCTTGACACTCAAAATCCCAATTTAGTGTTTTTTTCCAGCATTTTGAAAAATTGTTTTCGCTCATAACTCAAAATGCATATCTCGAATTTGGGATGTTAGTTGGCAATTCATCCTATCTCAATATTGAGTATTTCTTGGACAAAATTTGGACTCCCAAAAGTCTATCCATGAGGTTTCCTAAAATGGCAAAATTTGACAATTTTTGAAAATTGCCAAATTGGGAAAAATCTGATTGTCAACACCTTACGCCTTTTAAACCCTGGAACTCGGTGTAGAATCAATCCAATCATATCCTTCAATCATTCTAGTCTTCAATCCAATCCTCATTTGAGCTTTAATCTTATCCCAATCTGAGCTTAACCAAACCCCTAATCTGAGCTTTCGTCCATCTGCAGTCCAAATCTTTGGATATCGAACCAAATCTTAAGATCCTTCTCTCCATCTCACATATCAATCTTCTCCTCATTTTTTCAATCTCGTACAAATCACCTAATCAAATCCTTGGTCTTGTCCCTAGTCTCGTTACCAGCCTTTACCCATCATCATCATCATCCATTAGTATCCTTCCCTATCCCTTTGGTGTTGTTTTGGGATGTATCCTTCCCTCATCAACAACACTTTCATCATCATCATCGGGAGGTATTCTTCCCTATCCTTTAGTGGTGTTTTGGGATGTATCCTTCCCTCATCAATACCACTCTGTGGGATGTATCCTTCCCTATCCTTGTGTTGTTTCGGGATCCTTCATTCCCTCATTGACAACACTCCATCCATGCTCAACCCATTTTGGCTTGTACCTTGACTAGGGCAACATCACCTTTTGTCCTCAAATCCATTTGTACTTCATCCATCTCCTATCGCTTCTCTTTTACCCATCACCTTGCATCATCTTCCTCATCTCCCCTTGCATCACATCATCTATTTCGAGAGCACACACGTGTTCTCTTCAACCCGCATGTCCTCTCGAGGGGGCATCCTCAATCCCTACTCTTCATCTTCACCCCCATCGTCTTTCTTCCTAGTCATCCCTTTGATGACTGGGGCATCTTTTCCAATCTAACCATCTTCTTCTAGGTTCTATATTTTAATATTCTTTGAAATGATGCTACTTCATAGCACCATCTCAAAGAGGGGAAAAATGTAGACATCCAAATTTATCACTTTTCATCTAAACATCCTCTTATCCGAGTTAATTAAGTAATATTACTATTATTTAATTAATATCTTTAATTCTGCCAAATCCCTAAGGTATTTATTAATTAAATACCTTACCCTCTTTAATCCCCTTTTCATCAAATGAATTAAATAAATATTACATTTATTTAATTCCTCACATGTCATTTTCATCTAATCCTAATCCATATCCTAATTTCTTCATTAGGGATGTGCACATGCCTAATCCTTGATTAGGATGTGTCACATCCTCCAACTTTTGCAAGTTGGCTTCTAATCCTCATTTATCTTCTAATTACTGATTAATTAATCTTAATCAAAACTTTGGTCAACTCTCCCCATCCCCCAAGGAATTTTTAATTCCTTTTTTATTCCTCCAAGAATCCCCTTTTCCCATGCATCTTCTAGAACCTTTGACTTGTCACATCAAGTCACATGTGACAAACTCCCACCTTTTGGGAACATTATCTTATCCACCAGATTCTTCCAATCATTGTGAATTTTTAATTCACTTTTATTCACCCAAGATTCTTCCCATCTCCCAATGTACTTGCAAGGTACTTGTACTTCCTCCACCTCATGTACCTTTTTGACACCTCACTTACCTCCTCATCTTCTCTTGGCCACTTCACCATCCACATGTCAAGATGTGAGGGCTTGTGGATTCTCAACCCACCATAGCCCTTCATCTTGACCTTGTTGGATAATTCTTGACCGTTGAATTCTCTAGAGAATTCAAATTCTCCTATAAATACCCCCTCCTCAAGGGCATTTTCAACACTTAGCCATTTTATAACTACATGTTGCCAATTTGCATTCTCACTCATTCACTATCATCTAGCCATTCATTCTAATCACTTTGCACATTCAATCTTGCATTTAGTCATTCAAGAAATCATCTAAGGAGCACACAAAATCATCCCAAGCAAGGGCCAATCAAGGAGACATCAACAGCAAGGAAGGTGAAATCGTTTGTGTCTTGTTTTGTCTATTTTCCTTCTTGTTTTATCACTCTTTTGGCTAATCTTGAAGTGTCCTTAGTCTTTTATCACTCGCATTTTTAAGGTATTTTGCACATTAGAGTAGGGTAAAATTCTTAGGATCACAGCTATAACCCTCGTCGATGAATCTTGTTATCGGCAAGACAATAAATATCGCCAAGTCCTATTACCAATATAACCCCATCATAGCGACATTGAGTGTCGGTAGGACTTCCATGAACTCACCCCGATACATCATCAAAATCCATCTTCGTTGTATCGGAAAAACCAAATGAATGCTCCAAGACATTTCACCGATGACTTAGGTCTCACCGACAATCATTTTGTGCTTCATCGGTATAACACACATGTGCTCGTTATGACTTATATCAATGAATATTTTCTCGCAGATAGGGTCCACTTTTCTGGGAAACATGTTGAGAATATTTTAGATTCCTTTTTGATGCTCTGGAATTGCACCACGGTCGATAAGACACAAATAGACCTGATATGACTCACCACGATGCATATTGTTTTGCCAATGGGATCTTTTTGTCACTGAGACAATGAACTTCGTCCTGTCGATATGTGTCTTTAGATGAAATCATATCGGTACGACATTCCCGAACTCTTTCCGATAGACTACAAAAGATATACATTAGAATAAAATGCTTTATAGATCAGGGAGACCCTTACCATCTCTTGCCGATATGAATTATACATTGAAATATTCAGGGTTAGATGGATTCTATGGGACCACATGACACAATATGGGAAAAAATGTTATAAAGAGAGGATTCTTGTGCTTATGGTAAGGACTTCTTCAGAAACTCATGAATATAAACAACTGTAAAATTTTCAAATTTTTACAGTTCTAACATAGTGGATCACTCATCTCGGTTGTATTCCTTCACCGATTTTGCTACTAATGGTGCTTCTATTTCTACAGCTATTCCTCACACTTCAAGTGTGCATCATCATTCAAAGGATAGATTTGGCTTCTTGAACATTGGTATTCTCACTTCGGATCTTGTTCTCGAGCCTTCCATTCCATCTCCTCCCCCTCTTATTGCTATTGTTGTGGCTACCGATGTGGCTTCTTCTATTTCAGTGCAACAAGATCCTGTTGATCATCCATCTTTGGAGGTTTCTATTCAGTCTTCAACTACTTTGACTTCTTCATTGGTTGATGTCACACTTGCTTCTGTGGAGACATCTCGGGCTACACCTATTCCACCTTCAGAGATTGCATTCATTCGGTCTCTTCCCTCTCACTTCTTTCAAGAGATGTGGTTTCTTCAGTCTTATTGGAGCTACTTCATTCTGGGGGGGGCTATGTGGCCTCTTTCTTCCTCTCTTATGGGGGGCTTATTTCATGTATCTTTGTGATGGATGGTGTCCTTGGGGGGTCTTATGGAGTCCTCCATCTTTCATCACTTAGTTAGTTTATTGCATTCTATTTTGGGGAGGAGTTTTGTTCTCATGTGGTTTCCTCCTTTACCCCGTTTGATTTAGTTTGCATTGCATTTGTAAATGAGTACCTGATCAGGCCTTGTTGTTGGGACTCATCTTTGCATAATAATTTGCTTCTCCCTAAGTTGCACTTATGGGGGGGTGTTGGTGTAATTAATTATTTAATTACACTTTAGCATAAGTTTACATAGGCATATTTTATTTCCTAAGTTAATTATTATCCTTATCTTATTGAGTTGTCTTTTTGCTCAAGATAAGATTAGGGTTTTTCATTATTGCATTTTTGAAGGCTTTTGTATTATTTGTAAAACAATTATCTTCAATAATCATTATTTTGGTTTTTGCTTGCACAAAATTGCTCTGAGGGTTTACAGAACATCTCTTCTTTTTGTTCTGAATATTTGTTGCATGTGATAGATGATTGCTTGCGGGTGATTCTTGGGGACTGTGAAGTTGATTTTTCAACTTCTACACTATTTGTACCTTCTAGCAACTAAAAAAAGCATCAAAATCCACAAAAACATCCCAAAAACATCTAACCAGGACCCATTCACCCTTACTGGCGAATGGGTCCCTATTAGCTAGTGATTTGCATTTTTTGGACATTAAAATCTTAATTTCTAGCTTTTGTTTGGTGTTGTTACTTTCTTGTTTCAATTTCTTGATTTGTTGTTCCATCAAATTCATTACATTTAGCTTAAATTGCTTCATTTTAGTACATTATTAAAATTCAAAATTTCATTCAAACATTTCATTTTTAGCTTATTGCATTGTGTAATCAGTAAATTGCATTTCATTCTAGGTTATTACATTGCCCCTTTTCTATTCTAGTGTTTGTGCACTAGGGTTGTAAAACTTGTATGAGCTTTACAACTTGGTGTCCTATTTGCAATACTATTATAAGATGTAGTTTGAGGCTCATGTCATCCCATGATATCTCACTCATCATGGATCTTGGGTTTTCTAACTCTCTTTCTGATAGTGTTGAGAATCAACCCTCCATTGCTCATAGTTTGCATACTTCATTTCCCATGACTTCACCTCCTACAACCAATGTCCTTAACATTACCAACACCATCCCTACCATTACCACTTCCACTCAAGCTTTGGGGTCTACCAAAAGTCAAGGTGGAGTTCCAATCACGTCCTCCACGATGCCAATGTCCATCCCTACATACACTAGTACACAACCTACAACAACATTCCAACCTACAACAACCTTTCAACCGACAACTACTATTCAACCAACCACAACACTCATCCCTACTAGCACTGTGTACACTTCCATAGGTATTCCTATAGGAAATACTTGGAATACAATAACACCTCAACGATCCACCTTCACCAACCTACAATTCAATAGTCCTCTACATACATTCACTACACCACCTTATTCCCCTCAACCTTATAACCAAAATGACCCTCTCATTAACTCACTTTTGCAAACCATGACATCCCTTCAACAACAAGTGGCAACATTACAATAGAACAATAATATATAGTCAACCCTTGCAATACATCAAGTCCACCCCATTTTCCCTTGACATATTAAGAGCATAAATGCCACAAGGTATAGAGGTCCCTTGATTTGAGAAATATCATGGGAAAGGAGATCTTGTTAGTCATTTTTCTACCTTCACAACCTTGTGTAGTGACTTCATCTTTGAGGATAAACTTTTGGCTAAGTTATTCCCTAGATCCTTGAAAGATACTTCTTTAGAGTGGTTCTCCTCTTTGCGGAATAATTCAATTGGTTCATTCAATGAACTCATTGATTCCATTTACAACCATTTCCATATTCACATGGGTCCCAAGATGACCCTTTATGATTTAATGACATGTAAGCAAAAAGAGGATGAGAAATTGATTGATTTCATAGCGGGATGCCAAACACTTTATTCACAAGTGAACATTAAGATTCCTGATGTTGGCCTTCAACGAATGTTCATTTCCAACTTACAAGATAAACTTCAAAGAAAACTTGAAATGTTGAGGTTTCCATCCTTCACACAATTATGTATAGCCCTTTGTGACCATCAAAACTTGACTAGTGGTCGTGATGTGAAGAATCCCCCTAGTCGTCCTGAAAATTCTGAATCCATGACTCAAAATAATTATCAACCTTTCAAGAAACAAAATAAGGGATTTTTACAATTAAATCCTCCTCAAAAAAGTCAACAAAACAATAATCAAGTGGTTGCTATAAAGACAACTCCTTTCAAAGAAACGGAGAGAGAGTTCACTCCTTTCGAAGAAAGGGAGAGAGTTCACTCCATTACCCGATACCTTTCACAATATCATTTTGTAGCTTATTGACAATAGCATGCTTACCTTACCTCCTATTAGAGAACTTGACCCTACTATACCATTGCCCAAAGGCTTTTGAAAAAATTCTTATTGTCATTACCATCAACAAAATGGACATGGTACAGAATACTATAAGCATCTTAAACATCTTGTGCAATACCTTATTGAAAATAATAAACTTCAAATTGGAGGTGTAAATGATCAAGACCTAATAAGTTTGTAGCCCCTCCTAATCAAAATTTACAAATCTTTACAAATCCCATTCCTAAGCACAATATTTTGTTTTTCAAATCTACTGAAACAAAGAGAGCGATGTGGTGAATGTTGACATGAATGATGGCAATATGGATATTCTTCAACAGAACCCCCTAGATGAAGTGATAGCATTTATTGAAGCTAGACCTCGTAAGGGCTTAATGAGACAACCTCTTGACATTGCTTTCTCACAAAATGACACTTAAATGTGCACTTGATGGTCCTCTTCACATAGCTAGTTGAATCAATGGCAATCCCACTAATGGGATATTGATTGATCCCGTCTATGGAGAGAATGTGATCACAAAAGAATTCTTATATGTGCATGAACTATATCAAGATACATATTTTAATGATGGAAAAATGGTATGCCTTTTCCTTGCTTAATTTGGGAATAATTAATGATAAATTAGACTTAATGTCACCTTGATCTAGTGTTATGAGGTGTTTTACACATCCACATTAGGTCTTGGGCCTTTTTAAAGCTAAATTAACTTAACTCTACCTTAATTTAATGTTGTACAGTGTATTTATTTACACCTTCACATTAAATTTAGGAGGCTTGTAAACTAAAGTGGACCTAATCTAGTGGTATAATGTGTTTTACACATTCACATGGGATTTAGGGCCCTTCAAAGCTAAATAGACCCAATTTTTCCTTAATTCAATGTTGTAAAGTATATTTATTTATAATTTCACATTAATTTTTGTGCCCTATTGCATTTATGACCTTTACATCATCATTAATAGGCCCCTATGACCCTATATTATGCATCCCAAGGCATATTTCAATTAAAAAAATTGACAATATCAACAAATAAGCTTAATTTACACACTCCCCGACACTTTCGCACTCAAAATAGGCCCTATGGGACCCATTTGCCACTTTGGGAAAATGAGACCCATCCAGGTCGGACCCATTCTCCCAGCTTGGCGAATGAGTCCCTTTTGGCCTACTTTCAAAGTTTGAGTAGGAAACATTTGGTTTTAAGTTCAAATTTCTTTTATGTCAACCTTTGGGATCAAATAAATGGTCATTTGAGTGAATTTCCTATATAAAAAAACTTTCAAATCATTATTTCACATAAGCATTCATGTTATCAAGTAAAACGAGCAAGAGTTAAGGATTCCAAGACTTCACAAGACAGTTAGGAGAGTTTTCAAGATCATTTCTAAGGCATTCAAGAGAAAAATTCTTCATCAATTCTTGTAGCAATTCAAGATCCATCATCATGTCAAGCATATCAAGCATAAATCATGTTCTTGAGCTAGTGTTGTGATATAGCATTGAAGAACAAAGATCAAGCATTGTTCTCAAGATCAAGATCTACATCATTCATGGCCATTTCATGTTGAGTTGTAGATTTATAAGACATCATTTACAAGACATCATTCAAGGTATCATTTTTCATGTTTCATGTTTCATGTTTCATGTCCTTGTTTCATTGTTTCATCATTTGGTTTAATTACCTAAAAGGGGTTTGACCAAGGAAAACCCATGTTCCCTAACAATCAACCCTTTTTCTATCTCTCTTTGTGTAATTCTAGATCTAGGTACTTTGAAGACTTGAAAAATCATTGAAGATTAGGTTACAAGCTTGTTGAAGTTGTCTCCCCATTTGCAAGGTCATAATCTTCACTAAAAGGTCATGTACAGCCCAAAAATCAGAGTTTCAGATTCAGGAACCTTGAGAATTATATTGAGCAGACTGAGAAGAACAAATTAAGACTTTGGATTCCCGAAAAACTAAAATGGGACTGATTGAACACAAGTGGCAAATGAGTCCCACTGTAGGTGTTTTTTAGATATTTTTGCAATTTTGGATACCCTTTTTCCATAAACCTGTTTCTATATAGAAACCCAAATCTAGGACTGATTCGCCCAAAATAGAAAATGAGTCCCAGTAGGCCAAAATTTTAGAATTTTCAAAATTTCTAGTCTCCATTCAAGTCTCTACAAGTTTCCAGGTGCACACATTATGTTTTGCAACTCTCTGTTTTGTTATACACACTTTTCTAGGTCATTGCATCAAATTAGGGTTAAGCATTTCATTTTACATTTCATTTGTTTTTCCAAGTTCTTACTTGGTGGTGAACCCCTTATTAGTTTACATTCAGCCCCTAGGACAACCCTATTGCAAGATCTCTTTCTCTTTTGCACAGAGATCTCTAGGGTTATCCTTGAATGTGGTAGGTGGAAAGTGGGTATGCTCTATGTCCTAAGTCATATGATAGCATCCATCCCACATTTCATATACCACATTTTGGTGAACCTAGATCTATTAAATCATAATTTTGATTTGGAGTCCATCATCATCTTAGATCTAGCTTACATTGATTTTGCATTAGGGTTTGCATTAGTTAATTGGAATCCTAGGGTTTCTAATTTTTCATTAGTGAAAGTTCATATAGCTTGCATCTTTGCATCTCATTTCATTGAAATTCATACAAAATCTACATTTTCACTTAGGATTCAGATCATACAACATAAAAAGCATAGAAATCAATTGAAAAATCTTTGAAAATTTTGAAAAAAATACCTACTCGGACTCATTCGCCACCTTGGCAAAATCAGTCCTAGTGCACATCTGAAACTGCCTTTTACAACATTAAAACCCTTTTTTTTTCACTTTTGTTTGTTTCCATTAACTATCTATTTCAGTTGGTTGAGTTTCTGCTACATTCATTTCACTAAATCTAGCTTAAAGTGGTTCATTTCATTCATTGCTCAATTCCAAATTTGCATTTACAACATTTCATCTTTTAGGTTGTTGCATAGTGTAATCAGCAAACTACCTTGTTTCACATCTAAAAATTGCATTTAAACATTTCACTTTAGGTCATAGGATTGCACTTTATTTACTTTTCAATAATAACATGTTTTCTTTCAAGATATGTGGATTTGATATGGTTAAAAATGGATTGCATAAGTACAACATCCCCTCTTATGAGTTCAATTTAGAGTACAACAATGAGGTCATTAAAAATATGTTATTCATATTTCTACCATCTTTCATAGTTATGAGAACATCTTAGGGCAGGCGGATCAAACCATTGACACAATCCTTAATATTACATTTCCTATTCGTGAGGATGGTATGATACAAGAGGATGCAAGCATAGACAATCATAACAATCATAATTTTTCTTCTCCCGATACCTCTCCTATTATTGATGAAGGTATCTTGGTGAAATAAGATATAATCATTGAGAGTCTTGATTGTCCCTCTCCTCCTCCCCCTTTGGAAGAAATTAAAAAATAAGAAGATGAAATCATAGAAACATTTCTAAATATCACCCTACCTAGTCTCCATTCATCCCTTGCTTGTGAAAATGTTTTAGCGAAAGAGGATGATATCATAGAGAACCATGACAATCAAAATTTTCCTTCTCCTAATATCCCTCCTCGATGTGAAGAGGATACCTTAGTATTAGAAGATGCACCTATTGAGAGTCATGAGAATCTTGTTCTTCCCTTCCCTAATGCTCCTACCATTTGGAAAGATCTATTTGGTAAGCATGAAAATCATATTTCTCCTTCTCTTGATGCCTCCCCTATTTGTGATGAAGCTAATTTACAAAATCTAACCATAGAATGTAATGAACATATTACAAGCTCTCCTACTAGGGTAGATAGTATGACACAAGAGAATGAGACCTTAGAGAAAAATGATAAATTCATGAACAATCATAACAATCAAATAGAGCCTTCTCCTAATATCCCCACTATTGATAAACAAGAAAATCCAACCATTGATAGCTCCCTTACTTGCGATGAAGTCATTTTAGAAGAACCAACCTTTGAATGTCATGAACATCTAGTTTGTCATTCTCCTAAAAACTCTCCTCCTAGGGAAGATATCATGGTGCAAGAAAAACATGGCATTGACAATAATGATATTGTTCCCTTAGATGAAGAAGATGAAGTAGCATTAGACTCTCCTTCACTAAAGTATGTTAATATTATTCAACCTCAACTCATCCTCTACCCACCATCACACAAACAACAAACTCAAAACAAACCTGACTTATCCTTTACCCACCTAAGAACAATGTTTTGCAACACTGGAGTCATAATATCATTCCTCATACATATAACACTAGAAACAATCCACAACCAAGACAAAAAAATCCAACATCCATCCCATTGCCTAATCCTATCTTACTAGGTCATCCTCGTTTGCCTCCACAAAATGGAAAGGAGTATGACCTTGTTGAACAACTAAAGAATACTCCCACTAATATATCCTTATGGGACCTTATTTAAGCCTCCCTTCATTATCACAACATGATTCAAAGTGATTTACAACAAGTTCTTGTCCCTTTCTAATGTGCAACCAAATGACATAGTAGCCATGATTCAAGGAATAAATGTTGACATTGTTTTCCACCAAAGTGAGCTCCCTCCTTTGGAAGTGAAAAAAAAAATGATGCTTTTATAATAATAGCTAAATACAATAGAATAGGGATAAAGTGAACCCTTGTTGATAATGGCTCAGCCCTTAATGTGTGTAGTGTAAACCTTTTGGATAGGCTTTGTGTGGATAAATCAAAAATTCAACCTGATTCCTTGTCTATCCATGGATTTGACAATGTACGAACAAAACCGCTTAATGTAATCACTTTACCTATTATAGCTGAAAAGGCCACATTAGATAGACCTATCCATGTTATTCCAAGCGATCTTTCATATAGTCTCCTTTTGGGAAGGTCATGGATTCATGCAATGAATGGGGTGCCTTCTACCCTTCATCATAATATGAAATACATCTGCAATAACAAAGTGTACACACTTGAAGCCAACCCTGATCCAAACAGTTGTTTAAACATTGAGAAAGGTAAGGAAAATCCTTTGGCAACATTAAAACCAACCACACAAGTGGAAACTATGCAACAAAAAGAAAAATAAAATCATATTGAGGAAGTCATGAAGCTATTAGAAGATGAGTTGGTTTCCTTAGATTTTGAACCTACATTCATGGGAGAATAAAAGATCATAAACAAAGAGTTTGAAAAGGGAAAAGAAAAAGTGGTAATGTCAATACAAAATTTGTAAGACCCTTTGAAAGCATCCACGTCGACCACTTTAGAAGAAAAGACAAAAAATTACACAACAAACTTTGATGAAATTAATTCTGAGCAACCATTGAATCCAAAAGAGATGAAGAATCTTTATGGAAAAGGTTATGAAATGATGAAATGACTTAGTTATAGTGGAAAAGGATGTGGTGCTAGCGAACAAGGTATTCCTGTCCCTATAGAGCCTCACATGAAAGAAAAGACTAGTGTTCTTGGTTATTGTCCCTTGAAAGACACAAACAAGCCTTCACTTAATATCAACACTATTACCAAATATTCTTCTAAGTTGAATTTAACAGTAGTGCATCCTGAACTGATAGACATCAATGCTCTTGATTATTATCCTTTGCAAGAAATCAAACAAACAAAGAAATCTTCACTTAATGTCAATGTCATCATGCAAAACACTAACGATTTCAGTTTGTTAGATTTTACACCTTCCTTTAATGAAGAGTACAAAATCTCGCAATCGAAAGAGTCTTGTGTATGTATGACACCTTGTACTAAGCAAGAGATATATTTCTCAAAAAATAAAGCAACATCTACTTTTGATCAAAAAAGTATCTTGTCAAGACTCCTCCAAGATCATTTGATATCCCTCCCTCCGAGAACAAAATAAATTTTACTAAAAATATTCATTTTGTGCATATCATAGAGTTCATGGTCATTCTACTAATTAATGTAAGGTTTTAAGTGATAAAATTCAACATCTTAAGGAGTGTGGTGCTCTTCCTTGTGTTGAAGCACCTTGTTCCTCTAATTGATATTGATTTTTACTCTAGCATGTTTTTCATCGACTCATCCTTTTCCTACACTAAGTGGGGGCAAGGGGTTAGGTAGCCTTGTCCTCGTATGTCACTTGACATTGTCTCTTTTAGCTAGTTGATCACCTTTCATGTACATATAAGAGCAAGCTTGGGATGTGGACAACATTCCTTAAGTTGGCTCGCAAGTGACATACTTATTCATGATGTAGTTGGATTTAGAAACATATGACTTGGCATTGGGCTTTCCGAATAAGCTCTCATGTCTTCTTCTACTTTAAAGCAATTCCTCATAGTAATGGTGTTAGCAACCGCTTTAAAGTTGGGGCATACATCGATACTCATGTTTCATTGTGCGATTTTCTTCCTTCTTGTGATGCGTCCTTTTCTTGGTGGTGTCATTGGGTTTGATTTCCTCTGAGAGTGATATTTCTTTGACATGTCCTCTCTTGGATATATTAGGCACGATGTTCCCTAAAAAGAGACCTTGCACTAATTAATCAAAATCCCTTTGAACACACCTTACACTATTCGTTATATGACCACCTTGCATATCACACTTTGCATGCCTATGGATTCATCTTGTTTGTTCATGAGTTCCAAGCATACAAATTTTTGCTTCTCATGAAGCTCGAAGGTCATTATTGTGTGGCACCTTATCAGATTTATCAGGAGGTATAATTTTGGTATGGTTTTGATGGGAAGCTGATTTGAGGCATGACTTTCCCTTAGCCACTCACGTGTATGTGTGAGCACATATCGGTCATATGTGTCTCACCTTCTTGGATTTCTCACCCAATGGATAGCCTAAAGTTTGTTTGCCTCAGAGTGTATGCATTTTTTTGGAAAAACAGCCTAGATCTAATCCACATCGTGTTGGAAAAATGATTGAAGCTTGATCCGCCTCTTTTTATTTTTCCTTGTTTTTGTTTTTCTTTCTTTTAGTTATTTGACATTGCATCTTTGTGTATCTTGATGTTGCATATTATACACCTTGTGCGTGTCCTTTTGTGCTTATGTCTATTTGACTTAGGATCTTGGATCTTGGGGGCTTGACCGCCTCCTCGATCTTTGTTATCCTAGACCATCCACATCGATACACTTGGACCCCTCTTGAATGTCTACTTTATTGTGAGTTTGAAGCAAGTTCATCCTCTCACTAAACTAGGGGCTAGACGTAATGTTGGAAAAATGGTATGCCTTTCCTTGCTTAATTTGGGAATAGTTAATGATAAATTGGACTTAATGTCACCTTGATCTAGTGTTATGAGGTGTTTTACACATCCACATTAGGTCTTGCACCCTTTTTAAGCTAAATTAACTTAACTCTAACTTAATTTAATGTTGTAAAGTGTATTTATTTACACCTTTACATTAAATTTAGGAGGCTTGTAAACTAAAGTGGACCTAATCTAGTGTTGTAATGTGTTTTACATGTTCACATGGTATTTAGGGCCCTTCTAAGCTAGATAGACCCAATTTTTCCTTAATTCAATGTTGTAAAGCATATTTATTTACACTTTCACATTGATTTTTATGACATATTGCATTTATGACCTTTACATCATCATTAATAGGCCCCTATGACCCTATATTATGCATCCCAAGGCATATTTTAATTAAAAAAAACCCGACAATATCAACAAATAAGCTTAATTTACACACTCCCCAACACTTTAGCACTCAAAATAGGCCATGTGGGACCCATTCGCCACTTTGGGCGAATGAGTCCCATCTAGGTGGGACCCATTCTCCCAGCTTGACGAATGAGTCCCTTTTGGCCTATTTTCAAAGTTTGAGCGGGAAAAATTTGGTTTTAAGTTCAAATTTCTTCTATGTCGGCCTTTGGGATCAAATAAATGGTCATTTGAGTGAATTTCCTATAAAAAAAAACTTTCAAATCATTATTTCACATAAGCATTCATGGTATCAAGTAAAATGAGCAAGAGTTAAGGATTCCAAGACTTCACAAGACAGTTAGGAGAGTTTGCAAGATCATTTCTAAGGCATTCAAGAGTAGAATTCTTCATCAATTTTTGTAACAATTCAAGATCCATCATCATGCCAAGCATATCAAGCATCAAGCATGTTGTTAAGCTAGTGTTGTGATATAGCATTGAAGATCCAAGATCAAGTATTGTTCTCAAGATCAAGATCTACATCCTTCATGGCCATTTCATGTTGAGTTGTAGATTTATAAGACATCATTTACAAGACATCATTCAAGGTATCATTGTTCATGTTTCATATCCTATGTTTCATGTTTCATGTCCTTGCTTCATTGTTTCATCATTTGGTTTAATTACCTAAAAGGGTTTTCACCAAGGCAAACCCATGTTCCCTAACAATCAACCCTTTTTCTATCTCTTTGTGTAATTCCAGATCTAGGTGCTTTGAAGACTTGAAAGATAATTGAAGATTAGGTTACAAGCTTGTTGAAGTTGTCTCCCAATTTGCAAGGTCATAATCTTCACTAAAAGGTCATGTACAACCCTGAAATCAGAGTTTCAGATCCTAGAACCCGGAGAAGAAGATTGAGTAGACTGAGAAGAATAGATTCAAACTTTAAATTCTCAAAAAATTAAAATGGGATTGATTCGCCACAAGTGGCAAACAAGTCCCACTGTAGGTGCTTTTCAGATATTTTTACAATTTCGTATACCCTTTTTCCAGAAACTTGTTTCTATACAAAAACCCAAATCTGGGACTAATTCTCGAGAATGGCGAATGAGTCCCAGTAGGCCAAAATTGTAGAATTTTCAAAATTTCCAGTCTCCATTCAAGTCTCTACAAGTTTCCAAGTGCACACATTTTTTTTTTGCAACTCTATGTTTTGTTTTACACACTTTTCTAGGTCATTTTGTAGGTCATTGCATCAAAGTAGGGTTAAGCATTTCATTTGTTTTTTTAAGTTCTTACTTGGTGGTGAACCCATTATTAGTTTACATTCAGCCCCTAGGATAGCCCTATTGCAAGATATCTTTCTCTTTTGCATAGAGATCTCTAGGGTTATCCTTGAATGTGGTAGGTGGAAAGTGGGTATGCTCTATGTCCTAAGTCATATGATAGCATGCATCCCACATTTCATATACCACACATATAATAACCCAAAATCATGGATCAAGATGCATAATGTATTTGCTTTCCCTATAATAGGCGTGATACATCTCCCTTTCAAAGTGGGACCAAAAACATTAACAGTCTCATTTTTCATCATTCCACTATCAGACCAATTTCGTGTGAAGCTAGGATATCCATGGCTTGGCTCCATAAATTTCTCCCCTTGGTTGCGCATAAATGTCTAAAGTTTCAATTTGACAATGATATCTTTCGTATGCATCATAGCGGATTTAATCTTGCCTCAACAAAAGGGAATTTTTCACTAGATTACTTTTGGCCTGAGCCTATGGAACCAATCAAGCCTCATGAAGATTTATTTTTCAAATCATATCAAAAATTCAAGGCAAAGAAAATAGCAGAACTATCCCTTCATAATATGCCTCAACCTATGACCGAACAAACTATCCTTGATGAAATAGTGATTGAACCAAAAACACTTCTAAACATACAAGAACAATCTATAAAACAACCTCCTACAATTTCCTACAAGAGACCATGAGATAACACAATCAATCTTGTTGTCTCTCCTAGATTCAAACAAGTTTACAAAGTCAAAGAGAAAGCGGTTGAGCAACCTCCTTTTGTTTCTTTTATTCCTCTGAAGGAAGAGAAGGAACCTATGATTGACAAACCCACTCTTACACAAAAAACAATTGACAACAGACTAAAACGAAATCGAAGTGCTAGAGAGCATATGTGTAGAAGACGTGTTATTGCTCGTAGATTACAAACACAAGAAAATAACAACAAAGAAAATCAAAATCAAAATCTACCTGAAGCAATGCATGATGACTCTCAACCCTCACCGCAACATAAACAAGAACACTGCATGGACATTGTTATCCGACCTCCTATTGTGATTAACTTAGATGGTGACATTGATATAGAAAAAATTAATGACCAAGTGCATGATGAGTTGAATAAATTATTTTCTTCTTCGAGCTTAGATGACAAATCTCCTACTAAGAGTGTTGAACTTGGTGTGTGTCCTAGTTCGGCACTTGATGTTGTCCCTTTGGCTAGTTTCTCACCTTCTGTTTATATCGATCAAGATTGGGAGGTGGACGACTTGCTTTAGGTTGACTCTCTTGTGTCTTACTAGTCTTTTTCTTTTTCATGTTTCTTTATGTGATTTCATGTGCGTAATGTGATCCCTCATAATGATTTTTTTCATGTACCTCTCTCTTTTGTGCATTCTTCTATATGTACCTTCATTCTTCTATATGTCATAAATATTTTTTCATTTTGATTTTGTCTTGTGTTTTCCTTTTGGGGATGACGCAAGGTGTCGAGACATTAATGTCTCTTCCATGATGACCCAAAAGCTTTTCTTTATCTTTTTCATTTTTCTTGTGTTTTCCTTTTGGGGATGACACAAGGCGTCAAGACATTTAGGTCTCTTCCATGTTGACCCAAAAGGCTTTTTCTTTATTTTCACTCTCTTTGTGTCATTCTTCCAATTCTATGAGTATTTGGGGAATGATGACAGTTACATGCTTTATGACACCATTGTATCAAATACATACTGGCCCCAAATCCATAGATACCTTATGTATTTGTGGGGGCAACCCTTCTTTCCTATTTCATGACACAACTTATTTCAAAAATATTTGACTTGGCATAGGGATTTTTGAGGAAAGCTCTCATGTCTTGGGAAAAACATTGGCTACTTCAAATTAATTTCTCACAGTGATGGTGTAGCAACCACTTTAAAGTGGGGGCATACATCAATGACATATTTTGGCAAAATTTAATGGCGTGATTTTTCTCTTTTCTTGTGATGTGTCCTCTTCCTAGTGGTGTCATTGGGTTTGATGTCGTCCAAGAGTGTACGATCTACTATCATGGCATGATGTGAACGAGGCATTCCATGAGCAACAATCTACCACTTTTTACTTGTCCTCTCTTGGAGACATTAGGTACAATGCTCCCTAAGAAGAAGACCTTTACATGAACAAAGAAAAATCCCCTTTAACAAAATTTTACATAACAAAAGCATTACATTGTGGTGCCTTATCGAAGTTGTCAAGAGGATAACTTTGGTATGGTATGAGAGGCTAATATGATTCTCTTATTTTCCACTTCATTCAGACAAATCACCTAGTGGATAGACTAAGGTTCCACCCTAGAGTTAGTAGCATATGCTATGGACAAACAACCCCATTCCACATCGTGTTGGAATGGTTGTGCTTGATCCTTTGTTTTTTATTTATTTTCTTGGCCTTTGATAGGGTATGATTATGTATCTTTGTTATTGGTGCATACTTAAGTGTCTTTGATTGCTACTTTAGTGTGATTTTGACATGGGGTTACCCTCTCACTAAAGTGGGGGGGAAATGTAGTAATGAAAAAAGTAGCCTTTTTCCCTTAGTTTGATAGTTGACATTAAAACTGAATTAATGGTATCTTGGAGTAGTGTTGTAATGTGTTGTACACATTCACATCATTCTAGGACCTTTATTTGATTAAAATATGCCTTAATTGGTCCTTTACAGAGGTGTTGTGAAGTGTTGTAACACACTTTCACACTTTTCTAGGATTTATTTACTTAATTAAGCTTAATGGGGCCCTTCTTAATAAAATGCATTTAAATTTGTACCTTATTTAGGTGTTGTAAAGTATTGTAAAGCACTTTAACATCTATCTTGGGTGGTCTTAATTAATTATGGGTAATTGGAGTTAATTAACCCCCTTTAATTCAAATTTAAACCTTATTTATGACACCTCTCGAAGATCTATCTCGACACCCATGATTTAAATAATATAACATTTAATTGGAAAAAAATTAGGTCCAAGAAAGTGGTGTCAAGACCCATTCACCCTAGGTGGAAAATGGGTCCTCCCTTAATAGCACCCCTCTTTATCAATTGATTCTAAATGAGTTTTTAATTCCCTTTCCATCCCCTAGGGTTAGGTCCTCGAAAACTAAGCCAGGACCCATTTGCCCTAAGTGGTGAATGGGTCCTCCCTTAATGAGGACCCCCTTTTAAAATTTAATTATGGTAGGAATTTAATAAAGTTTACTTCCAGATCTGGTGTCAGCCTTAATTGTTTGAATTTCGGGGTTAATCTCCTAATTTAGTATAAATAAGGGGTTAATTCACATTTTTTCTCCTAGTAATTCATTCTAAGTCTTCAAGCATTCAATTTTACAAGAATTAGAGCATTACAAGAGCATTCATAAGGCATTTCAAGGAAAATTTCAAGAGTCTATTGTAGCAATTCAAGATCATTTCATCATGACAAGGGTTTGATGCATTCATGGATGTTGTTTAGCTAAGAAAGTGGATGTAGCATTGAAGATCTACTTGCAAGCATTGTTCACATCATATTCAAGGATCCAAGATCTACATCCTTCATGGCCACTACATGTTAGATTGCATATATTTTTCACAAGACATCATCCAAGGTGATACCAATTGCATATTTCATGTTTCATGCTTCAATTCCTTCATTTCATCATTTGGTTTAATTACCTAAAAGGGGTTTGGCCAAGAAAAACCCCCATTCACTAACAAACAAAAAGTTTTTCTTCCGCTGAATGTGTTACTGCAGATTTATATGTTGAAGATCAAGTGGAGCAAGTTTGGAGCAAAATTGTCAAAGTTGTCAAGTTGCAAAAGTTGTCATCTAAAGTGAAAAATCAAATATTTGAAGCTACAAAATTACCTACAGACTTCCAGAAGCTGACAACCATGAATTTGAGA
The DNA here is from genome assembly GCA_007258455.2 of Sequoia sempervirens. NCBI lineage: Eukaryota > Viridiplantae > Streptophyta > Pinopsida > Cupressales > Cupressaceae > Sequoia > Sequoia sempervirens. The sequence continues at coordinate 155,552,057 of VDFB02000002.1, read as the reverse complement.
GTGCAAACATCAAGGAACAAAACCCTGATCTCAATTTTAGAAACCCTAATAGGGACCCATTCGCCACTGAAGGCAAATGAGTCCTTTGTAGCCTAAAAACAATTTTTTGACAAGGTACATAGATTTTTATTATATAGGAGTGAATTTGCACCCCTTATGAAAATTCCCTTTTACACTTCCTCACCCTAGAAAACCAAATCCGAAGGTGAAATTCCACATCAACATGTTTCCTTTGTTCCACTTGGCATCTATTTTGTGCATCGGCAGAAGAATAACTGTCAGGGACGCCCATGTGGTGCGCAAACATCCCTAACGGATTCCTGCATCTGAAGCCAACAGAGGCATTACACTTCCCATTGGGTTCAATTTTTAATGCCCCTCTTCAACCAACCGACCTGAATATGGTTGTTTTTCTCATCACACCTTCAAAAACACTCTTCCTTCATTCAATCCATCTTCTTTTGGCACTCCCTAAGCATTCTAGCATTTACTTCTTTCATTATCATCCTTCAAGCAACACTTTGGCACTCCATAGCAGCAGCAAACACACTCCATAAAATCCATAGAGAAAGTATGGAACAACACCATTGTAGCATGGGCTTGAGTCCTCTCTTTTCCTCCTCCATTAGCTAGTGAACTCTTGGTGGAGGTGGTAAGCATTTTCACTTCTCTCCTCTATGATTTGGTTGAGTAGCACATTACTGTTTTGTATTGTTTATTATTTTCTTTACTTTCATTCTTATTTATCACACTTTTCTCTACAGTTGCTATCTTGGTTGTCTATGGAGGTGGAAACACAAAAATGGGGGTTTGACTAAGGCAGGCCCCTATATAACCCCCCAAAAAGTTTCCTCCTTTTGTGTAGGTGGATGTGTGTTTGGAGCTAGCTGGCGAACAAGATATTTTTTGAGATAATTTTTGTCATCCTAGTTTTAATATATCTGATTTATCATATTCACTTGTACTTCTTTTACTTCATAGTTTTATTTTGTTCCCTTAGAAACCATTAGCTAGTCTGTCAGCTCATTTTTTGGCAGTTCCCACTGTACTTTCAGTCCTCTGGTCATACGGACACCAACACACCTAAGAGATCCTAGTGTGTTGCATTGTCATCCTAGAACCATGCTTCGTCCTTGGGCAGAGAGCTACTTGAAGCATAGTGTTGAACCTGAAAACTAGATCGCCTAGCCCCAAAACTAGTTTAAGGTCTACAAAGTGATTTAAGGACCTTATAGTCCTCATCATTCTCATCTCTCATTTCAAAACATCCCTTTAGAGTGAGGTAAGTTAGGGAATCCTTCCACTCTTGGCTCTCGATGACCTAGGGCCTTGAACATGGTTGGTCCCCCTCTCTTACTTTTTTGGTGAACCTTACATGAACCAACGTCTGCTCATTCATTGGTGTTGAGGCTTTTCCCTTATATCTTGTGAGTGTTGTGCCCCTGAGTGTTGTGAAGGTTTATGAGCATCACAACCCAGTCCACAACCTCCAGGTATATTGTTAGGAGAAGTGTATGAAACCTTCTGATGGAAAGGATGAAGATCACTATTGGTTTTTCTTTTGGCCTTTCTTCTGGATACACCATTGGTCTTGCCACATAGGAGCAGTTGTCAAGGGGTGAGGTAGGATTCTCTGACGAGATCAACCACGTCCCCACTCCTCCTGTATCTCCCACACCATCGTTGGTCGACAAACATGAGGCTATTCACATCCCTTCAAAATATGTCTCCGCCCTTAGTAAAGGGTTGGGTGACTTGGAACATCACTTGCAAAGAGACCTGAAGTTGGTTAGGGCCACCCGAGTTATCAGCGAACTAAGATATATGGTGGGAAAAGATCGAACATGCATAGAACTCTTGGCTAGTCTCTCTAGTCTAACTAATGCATGTGCTCCTCCAAGCAATCCTAACATTGTACGAGGAGCCACTTTTGAAGACCATGAGAGATAGTTAGGAATGTTAATGCCTCTTATGTCTATATACATGGCCGATACCGTACCCTCGATCAACATCCCCTCTACCTCCAAGGGATTTGAAACTATCAAAGTGAACAAGATCCCCTTGGGTTTTAGCTTCACCCCTCTTGTCACCTCTAGTCATGGAGGTTTTGGCAGGATGAGAGGTGGGGGATTTGGTAGTGGCGGTGGCTTCAGTAGTGGGGATGGTAGTAGTGGAAGTGTTTCCAATGGAGGTCATGGTGGTGGCTTTGGAAGCATAGGTGGCTCTAGCGGAGGCCCTACTAGTGGCAGTGGCTCTAGTAGTGGTTCTGGTGGAGGTCATACCGGTGGTTCTGATGGTGGCTCTAGTGGTGGTTCTGGAGGAGGTTCCTCTAGCCTTATATCTTCTAATAACATATCTTGAACACTCTTCTTCAAAATATGGGTAAGATGCAAAGCCAGTTGGTGAGTCTCTCCCAAGCCTCTGCCCAGCCTATCTTCCAACCCTTCTTTCAGCATAGCTTGTTGTTGGTCACAATTTTGAACACTCCCTTCTCTCAAGGAATGGAGATTCCTAAATTCAAAAAATACGGTGGAAAAGGGGACCCACAAACGCATGTGTCCACCATTAATGCCCTATGCACAGATTTCTTCCATCACGACGTGTTTATGGCAAAACTATTTCCTCGATCTCTCAAGGACACAACACTCGAGTGGTACTATTCCTTGTTTAATGATTCCATTTTCTCATTTGACTAACTTGTAAATCAATTCTTACGACAATTCCAAGCTAACATCAGGCCAAAAATGACCCTTTCAGATCTCGTCTGATGCAAACAAGGTGATAATGAAAAGATTATTGACTTCATCATGTGGTATCAAGTGCTCTTCTCACAAATCTTGTATCTATTGCCCAATTTTGGGGTGTAGAAGGTATTCATAGGGAACTTGCAAAGGCCTTGGTAGGAGAATTTTTCCCTTATGAAATACCCTTCTTTCACGCATATGTGTGTAGCCCTACGAGAGTATCAACAGACAGTAGTTTAGTTTGGGGGACCCTCCTCGCACTTCCATTCTGAAGGGAAGTCCATTGTATCGATCTCTAGGAAAAGTAAGGTTGTTGTGAATGTAGTAGTCGCTATGGATGATAACGGCCTCAAACACAACTAAAATTTCACAAAGTTAGCAGAATCTTACTCTTCCATCTTGCAAAAGTTAGTGAAGGATAATATCGTAACCTTGTCAAACCCTAAACTTCTTAAGGAACCTTACCCTAGTTGGTATGATGCAAGTACTTATTTCTAGTACCATCAAGTTAACGGACATGATACCAAACTTTGTATGCACCTACATCAAGAGATACAAGGCCACATCAAGGACGGTACTATTCGCCTCAATGGAAGCAAACAAAACATGAATAAATCAGCGGTGAAAGTGAATAGTGAAATATAGATATATATGGACTTGTTTCCATCACATTTTGCTAACATGATTTCCGATCCCACTAATTCTATCACTCAACCCAAGGCCTATGTTAACATGGTCATGGTTACCCCTACCGCATAGCCTACAACCGGTTCACTAGATGTGACATTCACTTCATAGGACTTTCCCCTAAATAACAATCCCTCTCCCCTCTATATTCTTGCTCACCTCAATGGAAACATTGTGACAGGAGTCGTAGTAGACCTCGCGAGTTGAGTGAATGTTATTACAAAAGAGACATTGTGGCTTAACTCACTACATAAAAAAGAGTATGAAGAAATGAAATCCACCATCTGTACACACGATGGTCTTTGTCTGAAGCCATATGGCTCGATAACTTTTTTCATCCTAGTTGGACCTATGGCTATTGACATAGTTTTTTATGTCATCCCGGAGTCAGATATGTTTAGGATGAAGCTAGGTATACCTTGGCTAGCTTCCATGAATGGAATTGCCTCTGTTATTCATAAATGTCTAAAGTTCTCCCATGAAGGTGTCATGCATGTAGTGCATGACACTAGATACCAGCCTTTGGTGTCCCATGGGGGATATTCATTAGACCATTTTTGGCCCACCTTGGTTGGTCCACTTCCTCCAAGAATAGACCTACTTTACAAAAACTACGTGAAGTATAAGACCAGGGACAAGGGACAGCCAAATTTGGCTCTTCCTATAGCACAACAGCTAGTTGCCTCCTCTTCCTGAAAAGGGAAGGAGAAGCTTGCCTCCTCTCAAGATGACTCATCTGCTCCCCTCTCTTGGGAGGAGTATTAGATGAGAAAGCATGGTTTTTACCTGTTAAGTTTTATGATCCCTCCTTGGCATAGACCCAAGATCAAGATATCGGACCTCCCTACTAAACCGCCTAGACCATGGTATTATCTGTATGGTAGAGGAAAAGGTCCCCGTGGGGAATCCTCTATGTATCGACCTTCATAGCCTCCTACCTCTCCTGCTCCCAAAGCAATAAACAGGAAGAGGCCTGCTACCGAGGTACTTGATTCAAATCGCCCCACAGCTTCTCACCCTATTCCTCCTGCTCCAATTCAAGAGTTTGTTCCCCATTGGAAATGGTTGTAGCAGACACTCCCATGGCTCCTTTTCCTTCACAGCCTCTGGCCTTCAGTTCAAAGAGTCACAGAAACCACCTTGCGTGCGAGCACAAGCACCAGCGAAAGGCTCTCATGGCTGAGCAGGCTGCCTTACAAAGGAAGGAAGAGGAGACAACATCCCTTGTATCAGGGCCTCCTACAGCATCCTCCTCCCTCCTCCCCTCTACTTCTGTTCAAACTAGCTTTGTATCACTTCCGACTTCCGCTATGAGTACAAATGTGCCTGACCCTAAAAACGTGCAGGTGTTCATCGCTCCTTCGGTGGAGCCACATTTGTTGAAATCCCTTCTTAATGTCCCGCCTTTCCCAAAACCCGTAGATATGATGAACACTTTGGTGGTATCTACTATGATTTTCTTGTCTTCCTCTTCCACTACACCTCTTGCCTCATCTATGGAGATTTCACATCCCCTAACGACATAGAAGGTGGAGAGTGCTTGTCCTGACAGTACAGGACATAAGAGGATCCCAACTTCTCCAAAAGGTGGTCCCAAGCTGACTTGTTATGTCCTAGTGACAGAACCAGTCTTGACTTCTCCTGAGTTTGTCACCGCTCTCGAATCACTCGGCGAGCCTAGCGGTGAATCTCAAGCACAGTTGTCTCTGCCCATTGAGGTAAGACATGGCACTCTCATAAAGTGCATGTTTAACTCTCTAGATGAGGTTTTGGCCTTGTCGGTGATCTTTGTGAAATCGTTGAACTTAGCTCCATAAGAGCTTGGTGGAGAGGACCTTGTGGGGCCCTCTTCCTTAGCCCTTGTTGCGAGAGGGTCAGACGCTCCTCCTCTTAACATTCCAACACTGCATGCTCATCCTCCTTCTCCCTACGATGATCTAGAGTGGGAAGCGGATGACCTCTTGTTCGATCAATGTTAGGAGGAGGCCTCTTCTTTATCTTTAGAATAGATGTGTGTGTGTTGTGATGTGTTCCCTAGTGATCATGCTATGTGTTCCTGGATGACCCTTGTCACCCTTGTTGATGCTTGGATACAGGCGTGGTTTTTTTGTCATAAACCTTCTTCTATCTATTTCCTCATTCTTCCATGCTTGTGACTTGATTTTCAGTAAATTGGGGTTGATGCAAAGCATTGGGGACATTTAGGCTTCCCTTCCATGTTGACCCAATTTTTTTATTTTTTACTTTTTCTTCTCGTGCATTCTTCACATGATCTGATATAGTAGGGGGTTGATGACAGTTCATTTTATATACTATTTCAATACTTATATATATATATATATAAATATATATATATTTATATTTATGAGCAGTTCTGACCTTGAAATATCAAGCTACCCTTATGCCTTGTGTTTATGTTCTTTTATTTTTTGTTTTTCCTTTATCTTTCTCTCTTCTTTGCTTGAGTTGTCCCTCCCATGTGTGACAATGCCATTTCTATAACATTTTGATTTTCAAAAAACATATTCATCACCAACAAGTCTTTTCTTGAGAATCTTCACAAACTTCTTTGCAAGAATCGCATTCTTGACTTGAAACCCTAACAGAACAGGTTTCCTTCATCCTAGGTTCGTAAAGAAAGAACTTGAGAACCTTCCTCTAAGGTGGGAGTAGCTTCGACATTCCCCTCGTGTGGGGGAAACTTCTTCCTTTCAAATTCCTTGATGAAGTGAACATCTTTCAAAAGGATTCCTTGATGATGAATTGATATGAGAAAGAAAAATCTCTTTCATACTTTTGAGAAGTGTGTCCCTTGAATGGACGCCTTCTTCACACCGGGTTCCCAAGGGACCCCTTTGAAATTTTTCCAACTTGTTGGAAATGTACACGATTGTCCACTTACTTTCCTGTGTGGCTGCTTTCTGACATGTTCCATCTGCAGGTAATCATGTTGCTTTATGGGTGCGCCTGTAAAGTTGCTTTCTAACTCTATGGAGTCCCCTTTCCTTGGGTTTCCTTCATGCGAGACATCTTGAAGGACACCTTCCTTGTAGGTCTGCGGGTCTATAGGGCACTTCTTCTAAGCTTCCTCCATGTTAGAGATCTTGGGGATCGCTTCCCTGTAGGTCTACAGGTCTGTAGTGCACTTTCTTTGGGTTTCCTCCATGTGAGAGATCTTGGGGGATACCTCCTTGTAGGTCTACAGGTTTGTAGGGTGCTTTCTTTGGGTTTCCTCCGTGTGAGAGATCTTGGGGGATACCTCCCTACAGATCTGCAGGTCTGTAGGGTGCTTTCCTAGGTTTCCTTCATGTGAGAGATCTTGAAGGACACCTTCCCTATAGGTTTATGGGTTTGTAGGGTGCTTTCTTGGCTTCCTCCATGTGAGAGATCTTGGGGGATGCTTCCTTGCAGATCTACAGGTCTATAAGGTGCTTTTCTGGGTATCCTTCATGTGAGAGATCTTAAAGAACACCTTCCTTGTAGGTTTGCAGGCTTGTGAAGCACTTACTTCTTGGGGCTTCCTTGATGTGAGAGATCTTGGGGGTTGCTTCCTTGTAGGTCCGTAGGGCTGTAAGATGCTTTCATTCTATAGCTTCATAGTTTTGCGAGGCTATGAAGTCCTTTACTTGTTCTGCACTCTCAAGTTTTCCAGATTGCGATCTGCTTCCTCGACAATTCAGGTATACATTTCTAACTCTACTACTCCAATCTACTTTATCAAAGCACTCATCAGTATTTGTCCTTGCTAAAGTGGGGGGAAAATGTATAGGAGCAAATTTGCACCCTTTATGCAAATTCCCCTTTTACACTTCCTCACCTTAGAAAACCAAATCCGAAGGTGAAATTCCACATCAACATGTTGCCTTTGTTCCACTTGGCATATGTTTTGTGTGTCGGAAAAAGAATAACTGTTGGGGATTTGCATGCATTGTGCTTAGGTCCCTAACAGATTCTTGCGTCTGAAGCTAGTAGAGGCATTACACTTCCCATTAGGGTCAATTTTTAATGCCCCTCTTCGACCAACCAACCCGAATATGGCCATTTTTCTCATCCCACCTTCAAAAAAACTTTTCCTTCATTCAATCCATCTTATTTTGGCACTCCCTAAGAATTCTAGCATTCACTTCTTGCATTCTCATCCTTCAAGCAACACTTTGGCACTCCATAGCAGTAGCAACAACACTCCATCAACTCCATAGAGCAAGTGTGGAACAACATCATTGCAAAAGGGGCTTGAGTCCTCTCTTTTTCTCCTCCATTAGCTAGTGAGCTCTTGGTGGAGGTGGAAAGCATTTTCACTCCTCTCCTCTACGATTTGGTTGAGTAGCACATTACTGTTTTGTAGTGTTTATTGTGTTCTTTATTTTCATTCTCCTTTATCACACTTTTCTCTATAGTTGCTTTCTTGGCTATCTATGGAGGTGGAAAAACCAAAACGGGGGTCTGACTGAGGCAGGCCCTTATACGGCCCCCCATCAATTTTCCTCCTTGTGTGTAGGTGGACGTGTGTTTGCAGCTAGTTGGTGAACAGGCTCTTTTGTGAGATCATTTTTTGTCACCCTAGTTTTAATATATCTACGTTATCATATTCGCTTGTCCTTCTCTTACTTCATAGTTTTATTTTGTTACCTTAGAAACCATTAGCTAGGTTGTCAACTCATTTTCTCACAATTCCCACTATACTTTTGATCCTCTAGTCATACGGACGCCAGCGCGCCTGAGAGATGCCAGCACGCCGCGCTGTCGTCCTAGAACTACAATGTCATCCTCGGGTAGAGAGCTACCTAAGGCATAGTGTTAAACCCGAAAACTGGCTAGCCTAGCCCCAAAACTGATTTTAGGTCTACATAGTGATTGAAGAACCTTATAGTCCTCATCATTCTCGTCCCCCATTTCAAAACGTCCCTTGAGAGTGAGGTAAGTTAGGACAACCTTCCACTTTTGGCTCTTTGTGCCCTAGGGCCTTGAACGTGGTTGGTCCCCCTCTCTTACATTTATGCTCTAAAAAATTCCCTCATAGTTGCTATAACAATTAGGTATCATTTCTAATTGTTATTTGCATCTTATCATACACATAATTGAATGAAGCATCCCTTAGAAAAATAGTGGTTCACCATCTTGTTCATTGAACATTTTGGAGCCCATTTTTTGGTGCTTCAATCCCAATCGCTTAACAACTTGTTCAGAAATCAAGTTCACTTGTGATCCACTATCTATGAGTGTATCAATTTTACTTTGTTTTGCAATAGTCCTTATATAAAACAATTCATTCCTTTTACTTTCAATAGGGACCTCATTACACTTTAAAGAAGCATGGGAACTAGTGCCTTTTATACCCACAACTATTATCTTGATTTCATCATCAAAATTTGATACAAGGTCCTACACGATAGCTGCAGTCTTTTGCTTACCCTTTTGATCCCTGAACCACTTTGGTTTTTGATCAAGATGCAACTTCCAACATTTTGCATCTTTGTTCCCTTTATTTTTGCAGTGTGAGCAATACGGCTTTTCCTCCTCTTTCCTCATAGAAGTTGTCTTTTGCATTTCCTTCTTCCCTTTCTTGCTTCCTTTCTACTTACTGGATTCCATTAAGAAACTATCATGGCTATTCTTCATGCTTGTTTCAAGATGAATAGCTTGCACACTAAATTTTTCAAGTTTAGCTGGATTGAACATAAGTATTGTATGCCTCAAATTTTCACGTAATCCACCTATATACTTCAACAAAGTTTCTTGTGTATATAATGGAATGCCCAAAATAAAAGCTATTTTCCTAAATTCTTGTGTATACTCCTATACACTTTTTCCTTTTTCTTGCCTTAATGATTTCCAATTCATTACTGCTTGTTGCATGTGACCTAATGGATAAAACTTTTTCTTAAATGCAACTATAAACTCAAACCAAGAAGAAATAATTTTACCATATCAACTAAGATATTCTTGAGTTTTTCTCTCCCACCAGATTAAGGTTGTGCCTCCTAGGCGAAGAGTGGCTAATTGGATCTTTGAAGTATCATTAGTAAATTTTTGAATCCTACAATAAACTTCAATCTGCTTTATCCAATTATCAAGTTTCTCTGCATCCAGTTCTCCATTATAAGTTGGCAATTCAAATTTAACATCAAGTTTTAACAAAGGTGTATTAGATTTAGGTTGCACAGGTTGTTTCTTCTTTGAAGATGAAGTAGAAAAATAAGATGAAGAAGATGGAGATGGAGGTTAGGAGGGTCACCACCACCTCCTACCCCTTTACCTTTGCCATATTTTGAAGAGGATTCACCTTTCTCCTTCCTTTTTTTCTTGTACAACTCTTCCAACATCATCTTCATGTCTAGGAACTCTTTGTGAAATAGTTCTTCATTCTCAAAGATTTTAGGACTGGGATATTTTTCTTCTTTCGATTGTGCCATGGTTTGTCTTCAAGTAACTTGCCTCGATCCAATCTCTGGATTAATCTCCTCAAGTGCACCTTCTCCTCACTTTAGTTTCAACCTAGTTAACATCCACCACTTGCAATTTCCTGTTAAACTGCTTTGATACCAAACTTGATATGAAATCAATGCTTAACAACTTATATTGCACTTAATTTAGATATATAAATTCTCAATCAATAGAATTGCATGGTTATGTTTATTTGTAGTTGAAATTGCAGAACTAGGTACACTTAATCAATTACACAACTTGATTACATGTTAACAAATTATTTTAATTTTCGTAATTAATAACTCAAAGAAGGAATCAAAATACTGAAAGAATAAGATAAAACAAAGAGAAAATCATAGTTTTGTTAATGGAGTTCACCCATGTGTTCGAGCTATGTCTTCAGGTCCACTTCTCAATGTGGGACCGCTTTTATTAATGATGTCAAACTTCAATTCACCTTATTACACCAAAAATGTGTCAGACCTGCATTAAGCATCATCTCATAATCTCCTCATAAACCTAAAGAATTTCTTGTATTCTCCTTATTCATTATCTCAGTTTTCATGCCCTTTCAGTTACAATTTTGTGATAATATTCTCACCATTTTAGCTCCCCCCTCTACAATATATATTTACCCCTTTATATAGGGGACACGCACTATTTAAATCATAACAAATGATAAATATTACTAAAACCATTGAAGAAAATGCACATAGCACATTGGTTGGGCATGAGTATAGTTAAAGGGTGGTCAGGGGTTCAAACCACCCAACCCCCTTTTCCCTTTTCAACATGGTTTTACCATAATAATAGAAAATATTCTACTTATATTTTTGTGCATCATGCATGGTGCGTTGGTTGAGAGTGTTTAATGGTATTTTGGAGGTCAAGGGTTTAAACCGCCTGACCACCTTTTAACATATTTTCCACTGATTATAGTAAAAAAAACAAATCCACCTCACATATATTGTCGAGAAAGGTGCTTAGCCTAGTGGTAGCGCATGAGAAAAGGGAGAGGTTGGTTGGGAGTTTGAATCCCCCAACCAATTTTTTAACAAACATGTCATGAAACCGAAGGAAGGTTTTTGTGGTGTCATGTGTCATCCATCCATTAAGCCACGTGGCACCATAATATTCATCAATGCTTGGACATGTGGCACCATTCGATTGGTCCACATCAATGCTTGGTCAACCGCCTTCGGATGGACACGTGGCACCATATGATTCACTACCTACTAACATGTGTTAGTCACTCATTGGACCATGTCAACACCTGTGCTAGTGCCACATGTCATGCTAGGATTGGTCCACCTGTTGTACGACTACCACCTGTGCATACCACCTCATAACCCTGCCACATGTCTTTTCTATACTACTACATCATCATGTTGACGTCATCATCAGTACCTTGTCAACCTTTTTTGCAAAACTTTGACTAGCCATAACTTTCATGTTCGGACTCCATTTGACTCGATTCAAGTTGCCATGCCCCAACTTTACACATCTAAACAATATGCAACCACCAATTTTTTTTGAAATAAACATGCATAAATACTAATAATCATTAACTTCGCATGAACATAGATACACTAATGATAAGGTTAGTATTAAACATCCCCAATAATATGGAATTAATAACTTTCATATTAGTATAATGATTACCTTTACTCATTACCATTCCTTCTAGTATTCATGTTTACAAACATTTTTTGTATTGATATTAATATGATTACAATGATATTACCCTTAATACTCAATATTAATCTTCCACCCTTAGAATTATCCATTCCAATTGATTAGGCCATTCATAATATTTGTACTTTAGTATTATTCTTATTATTGAGGAGAGTATTACCAATTTCATTATTAATATTACCATTAGTTATATACTACTGATTCTCTATTTACTCTAATAAGATTAGCATCCTTATTCATGAAAACACAAGTATGTTTACTATTATAGTTAATGACCCTACCAATTATTAGTGTAGACACTCAAAATTTGTCCTCGCAATTGTCCTATTTTTCATCTATTAATTAAATGGATATTGTTATGTGTTTAATTAATTCATTTAATATCTTCCTCTATTTTCATTAATAAACTTAAATCATTAAAATATTATAACCATTTATCCATTTCATATTACTCCATTTGCATTCATCATTAAAATATCCATACATATTATATCATTTAAATATATAAATCCATTTAATTAAATCATTCATTAATTCAAAAATCCATTTTAAATATAAAAGCCTAAACCTACATTATATCATAAAATGTCTCATTTATCTCTCTCATTCCCTTCAATTTCCCTTGATTAAGCAATATGAGATAATTATTCATTCCTCCACTTCACTCTTTTATCCCACATTTCTCCCATAACTCGAATCTATCGTGAGCACATCTATATAAACCCTCTCTTCTCACCAAAAAAGCATATTGAATTTTGATCATACAATCCTTTATTTCGTTCATCATAGCTTCTTGTTGCACTTGTGCTTGTGAAAATGTGAGAGAACCAAATGCATAAATCAAGATCTTGGTGAATATGAGAACAATGGAGTTAGTTTTATTTTGAATGCATGTGGTTTTGGTTTTGCATAGTTTACATTTTTGCATTTGTGTTCATTTAGAAAAGATTCATTGATGTAATGTTGAAAATGTTTTGAATCTGGTTATAGTTTCAATTAGTTTTTTGTTTTCAGCGTATACAAAATGGTGAACCCAATGTGAAATTAGTCTATGGTTGCATGCTTATTTAAAAATTATTTTGTAACAATATTGCAGACAAAATTTTGTTGAAACGTTTTCCCATTATGGTTTAATTGATATTCTACTGTATGGTTGAATATTTGGATGATAATATGAATTTGAAGCTAACATTTTATCATATTTTCCATCTTTGCCATGCATTGTTGTGCAACGGTTGTAAGAAATCTGGATGAGAATTTCCTCATAGTTTATTTTGCTGGTAAATGTGAAGCATAATCTTTCATTCATTTGAGTCTACCATTGAGCTTCCTATGGTTTGAAATTGTGCATGCATGTCTATTGGAATTATTTGAATATTATCCCCTGTTATAGAGCTCTTACATAGTGTTAATATCATGATGCCATCATTGTTTACAATTCCACAATTTGCATTAATTTTTAATAACTAATTTTTAGCAATTAATTTTTAGCAACTAATTTCTAGCAACTAATTTTTACACTAGTACACAAATAGCAATATATGACTAAATAAACTACTAAAAATTGCATATAAATGACTAACTTTAGTCACGTGACTATTAGTGGTTTATTTGTAGCCATTTATAACACCACTAAATTTATGACTAAACAATTGTAGTCATTTATTTAGTCATTGATTTTAGTCATTAATTTGGTCATTGATTTGGTAATTGATTTAGTCATTTATTTAGTCATTAATTTTAGTCACGTGGCTATTTTAGTGGTTTATTTGTAGTCATTTATAACACCACCAAATTTATGACTAAACTATTTTAGTCATTTATTTAGTCATTTATTTAGTCATTGATTTAGTCATTGATTTCGTCATTAATTTAGTCATTTATTTAGTCATGGTAGTGATTTGTTTAGTCATATATTTAGTCATTAATTTAGTTATTACTTTAGTCATATATTTAGTCATTAATTTAGTCATTGATTTAGTCATATATTTAGTCATCAATTTAGTCATTTAGTCATATATTTAGTCATTAATTTAGTTATTACTTTAGTCATATATTTAGTCATTTTTATTTACTGGTTTTCATTAATAAAAAAGATTACTTATCAACTATCTAAAATATTTGCACAATAAAACAACAATGAGAAGGTAAAAATAACTTATTTTATTAATAAAAAAGATATTACATTCAATTGTGTAAGCTTGAAAATGGAGTTACAATTTGTTGTCCCAACATAAAAGAACTTGAAAAGATTACAATACATTGCTAAGAGAGAAAATAACTAGCTGAAATCTACTCCAAAACCTTGCCTTTATATTGCTCAACAGCTTACAAAAGAATAGGAACATGACTGCTATTTTATATCATAACCTACAGTCCCTTACCCTTGTAATGCTTGTTGATCTTCTAACTGTCATTTGTGCATTATTGTTCTTTTATGTCATAACCTGCAGTCCCTTACCCTTGTAATGCATAAGTACACGATACATCTTTGCAAAGGAACTTTCATTCTATGATTGTGATAAAGCTCCAATCATCTGTAGGCTACCCTCATTCAAACTAACCATGCACAAAGATATTCAAACTCTCTTGCCTACTGTAGCTCTTTATGGAAACTCTGCCACCACCTCCACCAGCCCATCCCTTACCTCCAAAAGCACTTATCATACCCATTCCCTTCCTACACAAGGCAAAAAAGAGTCTCTCAATGCTACAATCAATAAAACCAATCTAAATGTAAGCAAAGAAAGTGCATCCATGGTTAGTGTAAACAATAACCTTAAATTTGAAATAATTCAATGGGTCTATACTAAAGTACCAAAGCATTAAGGAGATTTTAGATTTTCCACCATGTTCATATCTTAGAAAGATTAATGACTTACGTCAAAATAATGACTTCCATGGGTTATTATCAGTTAAAATTGCTTGCATTTGTTAAATATCTATCATGAACATAACATCTTAAAAGAATATTTCCTTGCTATTAAAACAAAAGTGATCAAGGTATCAACTCTAATAAAGAAACTACCATCAATCTAAGCCAACATAAATATAAGCAGAAGTGGTGTTTGCAGCCAAACAATAACATTAGTTGTTGCTATGTAAGAATAATAGAACAAAACATGCCAAGAGATTGTAGACCAATATCAATGATTGTTTTATTCATTAGGAGTAGTGCTTGTACACAAAATATAGACCAGGAAAAATCTATCAAGATTGGACTACTTTCCCAGACTAGGAAAAGCATGTATAAAATTCCTAGCAGTTGTCAAATATAACACAACCATCAACAATTACCTAAAGTCAAATCATAGAAACTACCCACAAGTCAACAAGGAATTAGCATAAAGTCGGTTTACAAACAAAATACAAAAACTTAAAAAGTTAATTTATACGAACTACATCCTCCCCCACCCCCCATTCAAACCTACTTTGCAATGCTAACATCTTCAACATATGCATCTTGAATGTTTTCAGCAAGCCTATGAAGAAAGATATTTGAAGCTCCCCCTCCAACCACAATAAATGGACCAGTAGCTAGAGTTACAAGGGCAACTTGCCAACTGTTTATGAATCCCATAGCAAGACCTCCAAAAAATGTTGCCATGTTATGGACATAATTTCCTACCTGGTTCATTAACTAAGTTATGTACATCCCTAAGGAAAGTTGTAAATTGTTGAGTACACAAAGCAATTGGGACAAGCTTAGTTTGATATATCACTGGGCAATGGGGATAAGCTTAGTCTGATACATAATTGTAATGGGGACAAACTCTACATGAAGGTTGTGATTGCAACAATTAGGAATTGTTGAGAAGATACTTGGAGATGAGTCTTGGTTTTATTTAAGTATTTTAAGCACTTTGGCATTTTATAAAATTTTAACAATGTTTTTCATGTTTAAGATTTTAAAGAATCCATAACCTATAACTCTTTTCAAAACCATTTTCATGGTAAATGAATTAAGCTATGTTTTAATACAGGATTATACCCATCAAGTTATAGACAAAGATACAATGCTAGCCATTTAGCCAAAAAGATAACCATACTGGACAGAGTCACAACATCTCTGGTCAACAATAATCCTAGATTAGAAATGCTATCAAGACAAAACATCTAATATCAAGATAAAACACCTAATATCAAAATGGGGCTCTAAAGTTTATCACAAATTCTATCTCAATTGAGTTAGTAGCATATATAAATAAATTGAAATTTTTGCCTTATTGTTGCATTTATACAAGTTAAAAGGCAAATGAAACAAAGTACCTTGAGAGCTCTCCTAGAAAGTAGTAGGAGTCCCATGTTGCAGAGTATGAAATATGCAAATTGAAAAGCCTGCTTTTTGCCATGAATCTGAAAACCATCACAACAGGAAAAAATATTGAAATTTTATCATTGTAAAACAAAAAATATAAACAATAGCTATGATAACAACTATCTACTCATATATCTATCTATAAAAATCAAGGAAAAATGATATGAATTACTGCTATTAAGTGTGTTTTGAGGTAAATATACATAAATATTGCTATAGAACCATCAAATTCAGTAGCTATTGCAGTGGTGTTGCCTGCATTGCTCATTTCCATGTTTAAGGGAGATCTACAATGGTGTTTGTTAGTGTAGCTTTGCTATGCAGATATCCATTCATAAAAATAAGGGAAAATATGTTATCGGTCAAATATCAATATCAATGCTCAAGAATAAACCTGAAGATGACTACAAATGAAAGTAGAAATATAAAGAATAAAACATTTGTGTGATAAAGACATTACTAATCTTCACCAATGCATAGGTTGTGGATCATATGTGAATATAGGTTGAGTATTTCCAGCAACACTGCTTTTTTAGTTGGATCCTAAAAATGCTGCAACTTATGTTCTCTAAAACATTTGTATGAGGTTTAAATAGTAAAGAGATTGATGAAAGATAGAGGAATTAAAAAGATACCTGGATGTAGTTGGATTGAAGACCGTAAATTGGTACATGTTTTTTGTGTAGGAGACAAATCACATCCACAAACATGGTAGAGCTATGTAAAGTAAGAGAAATTGGCTTGGCAAATGAAGGCAGTAGGGTATAAAGAATTATTTATCTGCCACCATAGTGAAAAGTTAGCAATTGCATTTGGTTTGTTAAACATGGCCCCTGATACAACTATTAAAGTTGTTAAGAACCTTAAAGTATGTTCTAACATCTCCAAGATTGTTGCAAGAGAAATTGTTCTAAGAGATGTGATATGTCCATAAAACATACCTAATATGTCCATAACTCTTGTTGCAAGTCATGAGTGCCATATTTAAACCCTTGGATTGCTACATAGCTTAATCCTGCACTCTTTCACTCAAAATGCGCCCTCAAATTCTTTTACCTCAAAATATGAGCAATCAAGCGGGTATGTTAAGAACTTATTTCATGCAAGCACTTCAAAAAATAAATATATTGTACCATATACATAAGATTACAAGATGTGCAATTATCAAGTGTACATTATAACAACAAATTTATGTTTCATCACATTACAACATTCAGAGTAAACCATAGCCAACATCATCAAAATCCTAACTTCAATTCCATATTCATTAACATAGTCATAAAAATACAAACAAAGGCTCAAAAAGTTCAATGAAATATTTAAATCAAATTTCAATCATTACCGACAATCCAAGCATCACACTCAATATAGCTATATCATTTTTCCCAAGGCTTAGAGAAATGGGTATCTTGGCATTGAAGCTTGGACTCATTTTATTTCCATTTGCACTACCTGCATCATAAATCAAGTATCAAAAGGTCTTCATTAACATTTTCAAAATCCTTCATGCAACAAAAATAGAGATGAAAACCTTGAATGCACTATTATGACTCTAAACTTTACATTATAAATGGCTTGGACTTCAACCACACTTATAAGATATAATAGTTGTGAAACTGAAAGGATGAATTGTACCAACTGGCTGGCAGCCATCAAATGTCAAAACTTGTTCAAACAATAAACAACTACCCAGTGTTCACTGTAGGGTCCCTAAACACTATTTCTTGAGAATTTAATAATTTCTCTATTCATTTTCTACCAAATATGTCAGGATTTTATCTCTCAGATCAAATGAATGATACAGAAAGTAGAAATATGATCAAGAGGAAAGTAATTTCAGTTACAAATAATAGTGAAATAACGATATCTGGATCTGGATAACTATGGTTATAGCATCCAATCCATAAACAATTGAGTAGAAGGCCCAAAATTTAAGACAAAGGCCAGAAATAACAACCATAGAACCACACCTAAGAACTGACTCTGTGGAGCATGTATAAGAAAAACCAGAGGCTCTATGGCTGAAAATGATATCTGAGATTCTAAACTGGTCCCCATAACTTACATGGGAAAATCTAAGGCTTTATGACAAAGCTTTGTTTTCAGATTTTGTGTTAGCAAATGTGGCATCATAAAGTTCACACAAACAACATAATTCATCATACTAAATTGAATTTCCTCATGCTAATGTTTTGGAGCAAAACAAATAGAAGCCATGTAGAACATGAGATAAACAATGTTTTCTTTGTAACCTAACAATGTTTTCTTTTTCCTTGGCTTCATGTTCTTCCTTCTACTCTATCTTGTCTTTCACTTTATCTGCTGTCTCATGGACTTCATCCAAGAGTTTCTCCGTTTGAGATATCCTTTCTCTGAGCAACCGGTTGTCTTCCTCTTGCTCTTCTACCTTTTTAGCCAACTCTGCATTTGTCACCATGGTTCCTTCCTCTGGTGTGTTCTCTCCTACTGACTCAGTGGGCTGCAACATCAATCACAAGCCTTGAATCCAGTAAAGCTCTGATACCAATATGGTGTATGGTGAAACCCAAGCTTGCTTGCACAACCCTTTTAGAGACCTTTCCAATGTCTCCTTCCTAGAACCTGACTCCAATGGTTCTTGTTGAGCTTGGAAGACCAGCCAAGCCCTGCTCCAACTCTTCTCTATGAGTTTTCCACTTGTGCTTAGCTTAGGAAGACCAACACCTTCTTTGTAACTGCTTACCCTTCCTTGGACTTAGAAAGATCTAAGTGCCAACTTCTTCAACTTGTTAGAACTGCTTGCAGGGGGATTGAAGACACTATCTCCTTGCATTTCAACTTCATTTGAATTCATCTTGGTGGTTCTTTGACTCTCACTTTACCCGATTTCAAAATTTTGCTTTGAAGAGGCCTAGTTTCTACTAGCCCTTACCAGTCCCTTTTTGGCTTTTCTTGCCCAAACTCTCCAAAGGACCTAGCAAATAAATTGCACTTTCTAATACCCTTTTCAAAGCTTTAAATCTTGCACTTGGTTTCAGATCTCTATCTGGTCCGTACAGTGGATTCCTATAAACATGGACTATTAGGGCTAATTGACCTAATAACTAGGGTTTCACTGTTCTTTGATACAAATCTACCTCCAATGGATTGTTTGCTGCTTCAACCCTATTGGCATGTGAGAATCTCATCTAACCCCACCTGGAACCGTACAGATTCTGTACAGTGGCACCTTTCCCCTGCCTAAGTTCTCAATTTTCTTTCTCAAACTCCTAACCATGCATTCCTAGCTCGCCTAGGGTTTGAGATAACAAATTCTTGTTTGGCTCTTTAGATTTCCTACTGTTAAATATATACAAAGGACTGGCTCCATTCCCATATTCCACCAATTTTAGGATATTCCCGTGGTCAGTGTTTATGGGGGAGCCATTCCAATTCACACTACCCAAAACAAAGGAAACTAACAACCTACAATCTAATCTAGGAATTCAAATCAATAAAATTATTCTATGGAACCTGAATGAACGATGAGACTTGATCTAAAACTATCCTATGAACAAAAAAATAGTAAGAAATCTGTATTTTCAATGCCTTTTGAATCACTATTTTCAAGAACTCACGGGTAACACAGAAAAATACAGACAATCTGCTAAAAAAATTGTCTTCTATTCTTCACCACAAAATTTGTTTACAATGATAACTACTGCTTCTACGAGCCATCACCTATTTGGATGCCTTTTCCACATTCAAAGGCAGTTGATCGAGCATTTTCCCTGATTTCAAGGGATTCCCAATGACAAGTAAATTACATGCAACTCCACAACTACGGTTATGCAACTTTTACCACCATTTTTGTAACTTAACACTATGTTATGATCCTAAAGTTTAGGACCTCAATCTCCTTACTCCGAACCATCAACTCCTTAACTGTCACAAGGCATCTTCAAACAACAAGAATGTGATAAAAACACATTTAAAGCTCATCCCTCTCACTTAAGCTGTCCTAAGCTAAAATAAACATCATTAACAACTTTGATTAACTAAGATGGTTTAGTCCTAATGACTAACTCATCCACACCAACAAGATCTTCTAAGGTCCAAAGCAAACACATCAACATCCCTGACTTGGCTAAGGTCAGTACAAGCCAAAATTATTAACAAACAAGGTGGAGGTCAGTCTAGGTGCTCCTGCACCAATCTAGGGGTAGTGCCCCCAGTGGGGTCAAGGGACAGCGCCCCTCGCGGGGGTCTGGGGGCAGCGCCCCTAGCGGGGTCGAGGGGAAATGCCCCTCGCGAGAGTTTGGGGGTAGCGCCCCTCGCGGGGCTCAATGGCAGTGCCCCTGGCACGCTCCCTCACTAATTTAAGGCTTCTGAATCCATACAAAACTCCATGGCACACCTCATTTTCATGATTTTTTGAGTGGAAAAAAATTGGTGAGACGTTGTTTTATTTTCTGCCGATATGTTCTAGTGTTGCCGATATGCTTTCATCGGTCTATCGGTGGAGCTATGAGGAGAGTTCCCTCGATGTAGTAATGTTAGCTAGGCTGATAGTGTCACTATCGGCCTAACATTACTACATCATGGGAACTCTCCTTATAGCTCCACCGATAGACCGATATATGAACAAGTTAGTTGCTTTCATCGGTCTATCGGTGGAGCTATGAGGGGACTTCCCCCGATGTAGTAATGTTAGGCCGATAGTGACACTATCGGCCTAACATTACTACATCGGGGGAAGTCCCATCATAGCTCCATCAATAGACCGATGAAAGAATAATGGTAGGGGAATTTTTTAAAAATGTTATAGTTGGATATGCTCTGGTAGACATGTATGCAAGATGTGGAATCGTAGACAAAACACATGAATTGTTTGACAAAATGCCTCAAAGAGATGTCATCTCAAGGAATGAAATGATTAATTGCAGAATGTGAACAAAATGGATTTTGCAAGGAACCTCTCAAAATATTTGAATTAATGAAGCACTTTGGAACACATCCTAACATTATATTTTCAATGGAACCAGGGAGGTTATTTAAACTCTTACACCCTTCTATGTTCAAGTGTTGCAACTGTGACAAGTTGCCAATGAATCAGGGAGGCTATTTAAATCTATAGACCCTACCATGTTCAAGTGTTGCAGTTGTGATAGGTTGCCAATGGAATCAGGAAGGTTATTTAAATGTTCACACCCTTCTATGTTCAAGGTTACAACTATGACAAGTTTCTAATGGAATCAAGGAGGTTATTTAAACCATGACAATATTTTAGTTTTGAATGCAACAGCTGCAATAGATTGTCAATAGAATCAAGGAGGTTATTTAAACCTTTAAAACTTCCTATTATATTCAAGTGTTGCAGCTGTGAGAGGTTGACAATGGAATTGGGGAGGTTATTTAAACCTCTACAACTTTCCATTTTCAAGTGTTGCAGATGTGATAGGTTTCCAATGGAATCAAGAAGGTTATTTAAACCTCTACAGTCTTTTATGTTCAAGTGTTGCAGCTGTGACAGGTTGCCAATAGAATCAGGGGGGTTATTTAAACTTTTACACATTTCTATGTTCAAGTGATACAGTTGTGACAGGTTGCCAATGGAATGAGGGAGGCTATTTAAATCTATAGACCCTACAATGTTCAAGTGTTGCAGTTGTGACAAGTTGTCAATGGAATCAGGAAGGTTATTTAAACGTTCACACCCGTCTATGTTCAAGGTTGCAGCTGTGACAAGTTGCCAATGGAATCAAGGAGGTTTTTTAAACCATGACAATATTTTAGTTTTGAATGCAACAGCTACAATAGATTGTCAATAAAATCAAGGAGGTTATTTAAACCTTTAAAAATTCCTAATATATTCAAGTGTTTCAACTATGAGAGGTTGACAATGGAATTGGGGAGGTTATTTAAACCTCTACAACTTTCTATTTTCAAGTGTTGCAGATGTGACAGGTTGCCAATGGAATCAGGAAGGTTATTTAAACCTCTACAGTCTTCTATGTTCAAGTGTTACAGTTGTGACAGGTTTCAAATAGAATCATGGGGGTTATTTCAACTTTTACACATTTCTATGTTCAAGTGATACAGTTGTGACAGATTGCCAATGGAATGAGGGAGGCTATTTAAATCTATAGACCCTACCATGTTCAAGTGTTGCAGTTTTGACAAGTTTCCAATGGAATTAGGAAGGTTATTTAAATGTTCACACCCTTCTATGTTCAAGGTTGTAGCTACGATAGGTTTCCAATGGAATCAAGGAGGTTATTTAACCCATGACAATATTTTAGTTTTGAACGCAGTAGCTGCAATAGATTGTCATAGAATCAAGGAGGTTATTTAAACCATTAAAAATTCCTATTATATTCAAGTGTTGCAGCTGTGAGAGGTTGACAATGGAATTGGGGAGGTTATTTAAACCTCTGTAACTTTCTATTTTCAAGTGTTGTAGATGTGACAAGTTTCCAATGGAATCAGGAAGGTTAATTAAACCTCTACAGTCTTCTATGTTCAAGTGTTGCACCTGTGACAGGTTGCTAATAGAATTAAGGGGGTTGTTTAAACTTTTACGCATTTCTATGTTCAAGTGCTACAGTTGTGACAGGTTGCCAATGGAATGAGGGAGGCTATTTAAATATATAGACCCTACCATGTTCAAGTGTTGCAGTTGTGACAAGTTGCCAATGGAATTGTTGTCAATTCAGATTGCACCCGAACGCTTGAATAATTAAATTCAGCAATCTGTTGAAACATGGAATGATTCTCAGGCCTGTGGGTTGCCTAAAACTGAGAATCAATCTCTAGAGAGGGTCGGTTCCCTGATGAAAACCTCCTAAAAACTAACTGACTTGGCTAGGAAAAAGATAGAAAGCTTGCTTGAATTGAAATCCTAAAGCTACGAGAGGTGATTGCACCTAAATGATAATGACTCGTAATTATGACTCACAATAAACTTCTTGAAACTCTAATCTGCACAACCAGATTCAATAATTTAATCACTTGAATTATTTAAACAGAGGCTTTGATCTAATGCAATATTGAGGGAAAACGAGGTTTTCACGACAAAATTTATTAACCAATTAATAAGCACAGTGCATAACCAGTGAACTTAAACTAAATTGCATATAGATATGTGAAAAAGACAAAAAAAATCAGAGGTTTCAGAACTGAAACACAATAATTCTTCGATCAAATTCTTCACAAAAATGATGCTCAAAATCTAGAAGGCAAACTCTAAAGAACTGAAACTCAAAGGAATCTTCTGCAATTACACACTTTGAACCTGTAAAAAACACTACTATATTAATCTGAAAGCTGAGTTACAAGATAGTCTTCTTTGTTGAAAGCAAAGGTAGAAAACAAGAACTAGATTGAAAAACAGTTAAGTTTTTCAATATATACAAAAAACCTTTCCAAAAGGCATGCAAAAAGAACTGAAAGTCCAACTCCAAGAAAGGGTGATAATTCCAAAGCCAAATCCGAGCAAAAGAAAATATCTCTGAAAAGGAGGCCCAAAACCATGCAAAAATAAGTCCAATCAAGCTCAAACTCACTGCCAAGTCATAACTGATACATGCACTATTCCAACTGAACTGCAACTCCCTGAAAAAGTGGCTTAAAGCATGCAAAACTGCCTCGTTTTTACCAATCCGCCCATGCAACTCTAAAGTCCACCTTTGCACAATCAATGTTCAGTTTAAGCAAATAGTTATAACTCAGCTTTATATAACATTTATTTATTTGCATTTTAAAATACTAAATTAATTAGATGATTTAAGAAATATCATTTAATTAATTAGTTTACAAGATTTAATGCAAATAAACAAATGTTTAACCCTTTTGCAAAAATTGAATTTCCTGTCATAGCTTCATACACTTCACTCAGCATATATTAGGAAATGATTTTAGATTTTTGGCCATAAAACCTTACGCCCAACTTCATTATTATTTGACAAGGCCGACCACTTAACCATGGAGAATAAAAAAAACAATGATTATTGAAAATCATTTACAAAAGTATCAAAATGAATTTAGGGTGAATGAATAAGAGGTCAAAATTATTAGGGTTCGAACCCTAAAAAGCAACAAAGACATTTTATTTTGCATTTTTATGAAGTCTCCTCTTTGTTGGGCGCCGCCACTCCTCAAACCCTAGCCACGAACTTGCTGTTTTTTGGATTTTCACCATTGTTGAACTTTGAATATGGTTTCTTTTGGTCGAAATAAGAGCAAAAGACATTTTTCCAAAAACGTGGAGAGCATTTTGGACATGATTTTCTGTTTTAAATGGTGTTCTTTAATTTTTCTGTGATCTTTGTGCGAACTGGGCACGAATCTGCATCTTGTTTGGTCGCCATTGACTTCTTGAGCTACGAACTTGCTGCAAGAACTTTTCAAATTTGAAAATAAGAAGATTTCATCAGATATTTTGAGATAAAAGTCTGGTTATTTTCTGCATTTGTGCGAATTTCTGGAAGTTCTCTTCTTTTCTTGAAGTTGCCATGAACATCTCGAAGTATTTTCTTTAAAAATAAAGAATAAACTTGCTTGCAAAAATTGAATATGGTCTTTTTCTGCTTTAGATCTACAATATTTTTACTCTTGTAAGCTGCACCATGGACATAAATTTATGTTTTCTACAAAAACATAGCATTTTAACTCACAAAAGATGAAATGCTTCAATTTTCTGTTAAAATACAGTCACATTTTTCAAATCTGGGCATTTTTCTCTCTTTGAATCTGCAAAAAACTTCACTTTCATGCTGCGCCATGAGGATTTCCTTTTGATCTTTGCAAAACATTTCACTTGAACTCATAACAGATGGAAAACTTTGATTTTTTGTGTATTACAGCCACGTTTTTCTTAAATCTGGGCATTTTAAACTCATAGAAATATGAGATTTCTGTTTTAAAAGCAAGCTTTTCTCATATTTAAAAAAAAACTTCTGGTTTGTTGTTAATCTTTCACTGTATAACTCTACAGGCTGCATTTTCTGTTTTAAATGACTCAGAAATCTGAAGCTTCAATGTATTCTTGTGCTGAAGACGAAAACTTTGGTTCATTGTCCTGTGACACCTTTTGCATATTTTCTGATTTATAGCAAAGTGTTGTTTATTTAATGATAATTGCTACTCAAATCTGGACCTTTCAAAGTAATGACTTTGCTTCTTAGTTTCTTGTATTTTGAGTTGATGAACATGAAAGCTTTTTGTTTTCTTCCTGTTGTCTCTTGAACTTGAATGCATGACTACTACAAGCTTTTGAAGCTATGTATACTCAAATGCATGAATACTCTGTCTCTCTTCAAATGTAAAGAGGCTCTTCATTTCATTAAAAAGAAACGTAAAAATATGAAGCAAAACTGAACAAAGTATTATCAAAATTGATGAGTTCTTCACACTATTCTTTTGAATTTCTTTGAAATAAGGCTACTTATATGATTATCCTTTAATTTCAGCAACTCTATTAATGACTGTTTTAACAATGTTAACAAACTCTCGTATGTAACTTGAGAGTGTATCCTTTTGATATGTCGAGCTCAACCCTTGTGGGAGCCCGTTTTACTCCACATATCTGACGAAATGAACTTGAACATGATAAACCTGTTCCTGCACATTGAAACAAACATGTTAGCAAAATAAAAGAAGCTGAAAGCTTCCATTGAATTATGTCTTTCCTCTCGATCTTTTGCAATTATCTGATGAATGCTTGGTTTAATGCAAATTACATTCCTGACTGTAGCATAGGCGTAAGGCAGAAAGTAATTCACCATTGCTTAGAGTATAACTCTAATACCATTTCCTTAATGATTTTGCAGGTACACGGAGCGATGAAGCGAGGCTGCAACTACTTGGAGGCACGACGGCTAGAAGCACCAACGAAGTGATTCATCATTATAGGAAATGATGAATTGCTTCTCTCCTTTACTCTTATGTTATTTTTAGCTATGTAGCTTGTGTATTTAAATTTTGTATTCATCTCTTGATTGTCAGAAACAAACTCAGTTACTCTCGCAGCTTGTGTGAGATTCAGCATTTCACAAAATGAATAAAAGTATCACTATGCAAATTTTCTTAATTTTTTGTTTTAAAAATTTGCACAATAAACTATGCCTCATATGTAAGATGATCTCAATGATGATCAATGAACACTCAATCAGCAAAAATAAAAGAATTTTATGTACCTATAAATGATGAACTTCATTCAGCTCTACCTGTTTGAGCTTGGAGTGAAAAATAGGTAACATGAATTAGGAAGTTTATTTAAATGTTCACACCCTTCTATGTTCAAGGTTGCAGTTGTGATAGGTTGCCAATGGAATCGAGGAGGTTATTTAAACCATGCCAATATTTTAGTTTTGAATGTAGTAGCTGCAATAGATTGTTAATAGAATCAAGGAGGCTATTTAAACCTTTAAAACTTCCTATTATATTTAAGTGTTGCAGTTGTGAGAGGTAATTTAAACATCTGCAACTTTCTATATTCAAGTACTATAAACATGATAGGTTGCCAATGGAATCAAGAAGGTTATTTAAACCTCTATAGTCTTCTATGTTCATGTGTTGCAGCTGTGGTAGGTTGCCAATAGAATCAGGGGGGTTATTTAAACTTTTACACATTTCTATGTTCAAGTACTACAGTTGTGACAGGTTGCCAATGGAATGAGGGAGGCTATTTAAATCTATAGACCCTACCATGTTCAAGTGTTGCAGTTGTGACAGGTTTCCAATGGAATCAGGAAGGTTATTTAAACATTCACACCCTTCTATGTTCAAGGTTGCAGCTATGACAGGTTGCCAATGGAATCAAGGAGTTTATTTAAACCATGACAATATTTTAGTTTTGAATGCAACAGCTGCAATAGATTGTCAATAGAATCAAGGAGGTTATTTAAACCTTTAAAACTTCCTATTATATTCAAGTGTTGCAACTGTGAGAGGTTGACAATGGAATTGGGGAGGTTATTTAAACCTCTTTAACATTCTATTTTCAAGTGTTGCAGATGTGACAGGTTGCCAATGGAATCAGGAAGGTTATTTAAACCTCTGTAGTCTTCTATGTTCAAGTGTTGCAACTGTGATAGATTGCCAATAGAAACAAGGGGGTTATTTAAAATTTTACACATTTCTATGTTCAAGTGCTACAGTTGTGACAAGTTGCTAATGGGATGAGGGAGGCTATTTAAATCTATAGACCCTACCATGTTCAAGTGTTCTAGTTGTGACAGGTTGCCAATGGAATCAGGAAGGTTACTTAAACGTTCACACCCTTCTATGTTCAAGGTTGCAGCTGTGAAAGGTTTCCAATGGAATCAAGGAGGTTATTTAAACCATGACAATATTTTAGTTTTGAATTCAGCAGCTACAATAGATTTTCAATAGAATCAAGGAGGTTATTTAAACCTCTGCAACTTTCTATTTTCAAGTGTTGTAGATGTGACAGGTTGCCAATGGAATCAAGAATGTTATTTAAACCTCTACAGTCTTCTATGTTCAAGTGTTGTAATTGTCACAGGTTGCCAATAGAATTAGGGGGGTTATTTAAACTTTTACACACTTCTATGTTCAAGTGCTACAACTGTGACAGGCTTCCAATGGAATGAGGGAGGCTATTTAAATCTATAGACCCTACCATGTTCAAATGTTGTAGTTGTGATACGTTTCCAATGGAATCAGGAAGGTTATTTAAACGTTCACACCCTTCTATGTTCAAGGTTGCAGCTGTGACAGGTTGCCAATGGAATCAAGGAGGTTATTTAAACCATGACAAAATTCTATTTTTGAATGTAGTAGTTGCAATAGATTGTCAATAGAATCGAGGAGGTTATTTAAACCTGTAAAAATTCCTATTATATTCAAGTGTTGCAGTTGTGAGAGGTTGACAATGGAATTGGGGAGGTTATTTAAACCTCTACAACTTTCTATTTTCAAGTGTTGCAGATGTGAAAAGTTGCTAATGGAATCAAGAAGCTTATTTAAACCTCTACAGTCTTCTATGTTCAAGTGTTGCAGCTATGATAGGTTGCCAATAGAATCAAGGGGGTTATTTAAACTTTTACACATTTCTATGTTCAAGTGCTACAGCTGTGATAGGTTGCCAATGGAATGAGGGAGGCTATTTCAATCTATAGACCCTACAATGTTCAAGTGTTGCAGTTGTGATAGGTAGCCAATGGAATCAGGAAGGTTATTTAAACATTCACACCCTTCTATGTTCAAGGTTGCAGTTGTGATAGGTTACCAATGCAATCAAGGAGGTTATTTATACCACAAAAATATTTTAGTTTCAAATGTAGCAGTTGCAATAGATTTTCAATAGAATCAAGGAAGTTATTTAAACCTTTAAAACTTCCTATTATATTCAAGTGTTGTAGCTCTAAGAGGTTTACAATGGAACTGGGGAGGTTATTTAAACCTCTACAACTTTCTATTTTCAACTATTGTGGATTTAATAGGTTGCCAATGGAATCAGGAAGGTTATTTAAACCTCTACAGTCTTTTATGTTCAAGTGTTGCAGCTGTGATAGGTTGCCAATAGAATCATGGGGGTTATTTAAACTTTTGCACATTTCTATGTTCATGTGCTACAGCTGTGACAGGTTTCCAATGGAATGAGGGAGGCTATTTAAATCTATATACCCTACCATGTTCAAGTGTTGCAGTTGTGACAGGTTGCCAATGGAATCAGGAAGGTTATTTAAATGTTCATAGCCTTCTATGTTCAAGGTTGCAGTTGTGACAGGTTTCCAATGGAATTAAGGAGGTTATTTAAACCTTTAAAACTTCCTATTATATTCAAGTGTTGCAGCTATGAGAGCTTGACAATGGAATTGGGGAGGTTATTTAAACCTTTGTAACTTTCTATTTTCAAGTGTTGCAGATGTGACAGGTTGCCAATGGAATCAAGAAGGTTATTTAAACCTCTACAATCTTCTATGTTCAAGTGTTGCAGCTGTGAGAGGTTGCCAATAGAATCAGGGGGGTTATTTAAACTTTTACACATTTCTATGTTCAAGTGCTACAGTTGTGACAGGTTTCCAATGGAATGAGGGAGGCTATTTAAATCTATAGACCCTACAATGTTCAAGTGTTGCAGTTGTGACAAGTTGTCAATGGAATCAAGAATGTTATTTAAACATTCACACCCATATATGTTCAAGGTTGCGGCTGTGACAAGTTGCCAATGGAATCACAGAGGTTTTTTAAACCATGACAATATTTTAGTTTCAAATGCAACAGCTGCAATAGATTGTCAATAGAATCAAGGAGGTTATTTAAACCTTTAAAACTTCCTATTATATTCAAGTGCTGCAAGAGGTTGACAATGGAATTGGGGAGGTTATTTAAACCTTTGCAAATTTCTATTTTCAAGTGTTGTAGATGTGATAGGTTGCCAATGGAATTAGGAAGGTTATGTAAACCTCTACAGTCTTCTATGTTCAAGTGTTGCAGCTGTGACAGGTTGCCAATAGAATCAAGGAGGTTATTTAAACTTTTTCACATTTCTATGTTCAAGTGCTACAACTATGACTGGTTTCCAATGGAATGAGGGAGGCTATTTAAATATATAGACCCTACCATGTTCTAGTGTTGCAGTTATGACAGGTTGCCAATGGAATCAGGAAGGTTATTTAAACGTTCACACCCTTCTATGTTCAAGGTTGTAGCTATGACAGGTTTCCAATGGAATCAAGGAGATTATTTAAACCATAACAATATTTTAGTTTTGAATGCAGCAGCTACAATAGATTTTCAATAGAATCAAGGAGGTTATTTAAACCTTTAAAACTTCCTATTATATTCAAGTGTTGCAATTGTGAGAGGTTGACAATGGAATTGGGGAGGTTATTTAAACCTCTACAACTTTCTATTTTCAAGTGTTGCAGATGTGACAGGTTTCCAATGGAATCAGGAAGGTTATTTAAACCTCTATAGTCTTCTATGTTCAAGTGTTGCAGCTATAACAGGTTGCCAATAGAATCAGGGGGGGTTATTTAAACTTTTACACATTTCTATGTTCAAGTGCTACAGTTGTGATAGGTTGCCAATGGAATGAGGGAGGTTATTTAAATCTATAGACCCTACCATGTTCAAGTGTTGCAATTGTGACAGGTCACCAATGGAATCAAGAAGGTTATTTAAACGTTCACACCCTTCTATGTTCAAGGTTGCAGCTGTGACAGGTTGCCAATGGAATCAAGGAGGTTATTTAAACCATGACAATATTTTAGTTTCGAATGCAGCAGTTGCAATAGATTGTCAATAGAATCAAGGAGGTTATTTAAACCTTTAAAACTTCCTAGTATTTTCATGTGTTGCAGTTGTGAGAGGTTGACAATGGAATTGGGGAGGTTATTTAAACCTCTGCAACTTTCTATTTTCAAGTGTTGCAGATGTGACAGGTTGCCAATGGAATCAAGAAGGTTATTTAAACCTCTACAGTCTTCTATGTTCAAGTGTTGCAGTTGTGACATGTTGCCAATAGAATCAAGGGGGTTATTTAAATTTTTGCACATTTCTATGTTCAAGTGCTACAACTGTGATAGGTTTCCAATGGAATGAGGGAGGCTATTTAAATCTATAGACTCTACCATGTTCAAGTGCTACAGTTGTGAGAGGTTGCCAATGGAATCAGGAAGGTTATTTAAATGTTCACACCCTTTTATGTTCAAGGTTGTAGTTGTGATAGGTTTCCAATGGAATCAAGGAGGTTATTTAACCCATGACAATATTTTAGTTTTGAATGCAGCAGCTACAATAGATTGTCAATAGAATCAAGGAGTTTATTTAAACCTTTAAAACTTCCTATTATATTCAAGTGTTGCAGTTGTGAGAGGTTGACAATGGAATTGGGGAGGTTATTTAAACCTTTGCAACTTTCTATTTTCAAGTGCTGCAAATGTGACAAGTTGCCAATGGAATCAAGAAGGTTATTTAAACCTCTACAGTCTTCTATGTTCAAGTGTTGCATCTGTGACAGGTTTCCAATAACAAAAGAATCACAAAAGAATGATGAGAAACTACTACTAGAATGTTTTATATGAAGCGAAGAAACTTTTTCAAGCTCTATTTTATATCATTTTCCCAAAACTTGAATTAAAATTTTGTGTTGATGAAGAATTTTATGTGGTATGTCTTGCATTTTTTGTGGCATCTATATGTAAACCCTTTTTGTGTACCAATACATCTTCAAAATCAATTCTTCTATAAGCCAAACCTCTTCATCATGGATTTTCATAACTAGAATTCCCCTTGAAGATCTCACAATCTATCATATTCCCTTAATAATAGGGTTGACAAGAGCATTGGTGTCCTTATATAACATCATTGACACTCCATTTGATAGGCACATTTCTTTAGCTAACCCTGCCACATTTATATGCACTCTATTGTTTGTGGCTAACTAAACCCCAAATCTTCTATTCTTTACTTAGGAATCACATCAATAGGTCTATATCTAGATTCAGGCCCCTTGGCATCCTGTCCAGGACAGTTACCTTGATCAATCTAAAATTCTTAATTAGTTCAAGGCATAGGGTTGTGTTTATTACTATATTTTTGTTTTTTCTTGGTTTTTAGTAAAAAGAAAAGATTAGATCCCTTTTCCCATTAGGCTTCAACATTGGTGCATGGGAGAAATGCACCTTTTGGGGGAAACGAACCAGATTCATGTGCAAGATGTGAAGGCTTGGTGAAGGTGCATTTCCAAAGGCCTTGGATTCCCTTGTGATATGTGCACTCCCATTAAACTTAAAAAACCTTTCTAAGTAATGGACCCATATTTCTACCCAAAAAAAGTGAATGAAAATAATTTAAACTTTTAAGTTTTATCAATCATATGTCAAAGGAAGTATAATCTTACTACAACAAAATTCATGAATCATACAATTAATACTAAATAAAAAAGACAAGTAGACAATTTTTTCAAATATTTCATTACACACACAGAATGGTGGTTTATAGTTTACTGAACACATTATCCTTGCAATTTTTCTTATAAAGAAGAAGAAAATTGGTAAAGTTCTTATCATATGGTCTCACAATGACAGAGACTCTGAGCAATAACACAAACTCGTGGAAAAGGGCATGTGGATAAAAATGAGTGAGATAGAGAACAACAGTTTCTATATTTTGTCAGAAACAATGAAGATATTTGAGGCAATACTCAACTAGAGAACTTTAGATAACATTAAGACTTATAGTTTTCCTAAACAAAGCATTTTTTGACACAGGGATAATCTCTAAGAGGCTCAATTCCTCAATATATGCATAGTTCTTAGTGTCAATTAAGAGTAGAATAGATGGATGCAAAATTTTCATACTGTTGAAAGAAAGGCCACTCAATAGTAGCCAATGAAACTCAAATGATGCACTTTGTACCATCTATGGTCAATAAATGTAACATTTAAGTCATTTTCCATTTTCTTATTTCCAATTACTAACGTTATAATTGACAACATTAGGAAACACCTGTGGACTAGAATGTTTGGATACTATAAATTTCTAAAATGAAAATAAATTATCTCCTGCTCAAAGCATTCGTAAATACCAAAAATACACAAAACCAGCTAGTATTTTACAACAGTCAAATTTTTCCAATAACTAGCTAGCATCTACCTTGAAATATCAAAAAATCATGTATATATCATACCAAAGATTAAAAATGGAAAAGGAAATGGAGTAAAAATTTGCATAGTTTGAGAAGTTTCCCTAGAGCAGACACCCAGTGATTGTATTGTTGTTCGGGAAACTCTAATATGTAAAGGAAAGCCAATGACACAGAGATGTTTGGGTGGTATAGCTATCACTTTAGTCACAAACATCAAAGGGGATTGACATCCAAAACCCAAACCTTCTTTACTTTTGGAGAAGCTTATCTCAATGGACTTTCCCAAAAAACATGCTCCTGTACCTCCACATCCAACAAAATAACAAAGATTGGTATGAAGATGTTAGTTTTTTTTTGTGGTGAATAGGGTGCATTTTTACTAAATGACATGCATTTTAGATCTTCATGGTCAAGAGATTGTGATACAAAGACAACCAACCTTTGCTACTGACCACAAGACAAACAAAAATGTATGATACTTTCAAAATTATTTCCATTTTAAACAAAATTTTGCTAACTTCCATGTATAACACAGGAGAAATAGTATAGTGAATTTTTCCTTAACATGTTTGGTTAAAGAATTTTATCTTTTTTCTGTATAGCAGTTCATCCCAAATTGGAGAAATATAAACCCACTCAACAGCTTTACATCAAAGCATCAATCCAAATGTACAGTGTGTTTGCTACTCTAGAAAAACTATGCATTATCCGAAGATACATTCTAGAAGTAATGGATTTGAACTCAATATGTTTATCTGCAGATAAAGATTGTCCCAATATTATTATTCTAGTAAGATCTTAATTACCTTTGTGTTTTCAGTTCTTGATAATCCAGGTCAACTTATCAACCCTCAATAACATCATTACCCAACTATACACTATTCTAAAGTTCATGGATGGATCTGAGGGAGCCACAAGTTGGCGGATTGAGGGGATAAATATAATTAAGGTATCAACTACACAACAGTACATCTAATTGAGCCACAAGCTCAAGTTCATCCAAAAAAGAATGGGATTTTTATAAGGTGGGAAGAGATGTCTTATACAAGTTTATAATGCTTATTGGAACACAAAACTTGATACAAAAGGAAGTTCAAACAAAAACCACAATTCCAAGACCTATGAGACATATCAATTGACAGTGGAGCAACAGAATAGCTCTTATGAGGCTACAGGGGGCATCAGACGAGGGCCTTTTCCTTCAAAACAAACTATGACATTGAAAAATAGTTTTACTTTGGGTACCTAAATAGAAAAACTTGTAGTCAGTGTTCCAACATGTTGAATAGACCCTTTAACTAAACTTGTTTCGGACATGAATAAGATTTGTGAATCATTGTTTCCTGTCTGGGAGAGGATCAACTAACTGGTAGCATAATAACAGATCCAAGTGAAGTGTATGGAAAAAAAATGATATGCCACCCTAATCCCTAAAGGCCCTCTATCGTTGGTCAAGTCCTTGTTGGGGAGGGAAATCCTCAGTTGCTTCAAAATAAGCTCAAGTACCCATTGGTTCTTGTACTCGGCTAATCAACATGAATTACGAATTGGGTGGTCCTGCCTCTACTACTAAACTACTACTCAATATTCAACGGTTGGGCTACCCTGTCAGCCCACCCATTATGAATCAAAAAATGGATGAATGACCTACCTCAATAGCAAATACTGATAGTAGTTGAGAGGCCCCTCTCACCCTTAGTTGATTCAAACTAGTTCAAACTAATAATAGTTGATTCATGAATCGATGCAATCTAATCTAATCATTTGGTTTAGTTTGAAATAATTCTTTCTGTTGGCGCAATGATTAAAACTAACAGATATACTTTGCTATGAATAAGCATGCCATGGTTTGAGATGTGTTTGTTATGGACTATCCTTGAAAATTATGGCCAAGATCCTAATACTGAGCGCATTTAGGTTTTAACATTAAGGCATCCTTTACCTGCAGATTTTGTTGATTTCCACACTGCTATTGGTTTTGGCTCCTCCAAACTCTTCCTTGCTGGTTTTGACCTTTCACTTCTTTGATTTGGTGAGCTACAACCTAGAAATAAGGTTTTGACGAGGGTTTTAGAATCCCTGAGAACAATGGCTTTCCCAACCCCCATTCAACATTCAGTGTGTTTATTAAAATGAAAATTATGGCGGGGAGTCTAAAAATTATGGGGGAGTCTGAAAATTATGGCCAAGATTTGCCCACCCACTATGCCCGGCCATTAGGGTACGAAATTAAATAAATAGATATTATTAAATATATTATAATATAATATTTTATAATAGATATTATTATAAATATTATATAATATATTATAATATATATATAATATATATATATTATATTATATATTATATTATATATTATATTATATTATAATATTATATTATATTATAATATTATATTATATTATAATATTATATTATATTATATTATAATTATAATATTATATATAATATATATATATATTATATTATATATTATATATATTATAATATAATATTATATATTATATATTATATATATATTATATATTATAATATATATTATAATATAATATTATATATATTATAATATTATATTATATTATATTATATTATATATAATATTATATTATATTATAATATTATAATATAATATAATATTATATTATATTATAATATTATAATATATTTTAATATTATAATATATTATAATATTATATTATATTATAATATATATATATATTATATTATAATATATTATTATATATATATAATATAATATTATATTATATTATAATATAATATTATATTATATTATAATATTATATTATATATAATATTATATTATATTATAATATTATATTATA